>JBBMKE010258794.1:0-14155 GCA_037834125.1 Lippia alba | reverse complement strand
ATTAGTTCTATTTATTGTGAAAATTAAGTGATATTACTATATATATTAAAATAAATAATTATAAGTTATTCTAACTAGTTTGATACTTTAAATTAATTCATTGTGTTCTAACTATACATTAAATTTACAACAATTATCACTACAAGAAAAACTTTTTCCTAACGCTTATTTTGCCTATATTTACAAAATAATAAGTACTAAAATTTTCACTAGTTTTTTTTTTAAAATTACAGATACCCCTCATCCTTTGGCATTTGGTGTGTTTTATCCCTTAACTTTTGAATTAAAATAATTGTCATCTTAACTTTTGAAAAATATTACATTAATCCTTTTTAACAAAGCATATAAATATGTACAAAGCATACCTCAAATGTACTGATATCGTATGTCAAATTGAAATTTTCAAGACAAGAAATGCAAGAAGGTCTCGAAACTAAAATTTGACAACAAATGAAGAAAAAATCATGGGTCAAAGATGACGCTCGACGGACGGAGCTTTACAACGGGTTTCGACGGCCAATAGAGTCGATTGGGGTATGAGCTTTATTTGCTTTAGAGAGTTGAACGCAATGGAGGTGATTTTGAAGCTTGGGTAGCCATAACGGAAGAGAAGTGACGATTAAAATTTATTAAGAGGAGTTAACTATGATATTTTTCTAAAAGTTAGGGTGATAATTGCACTAATTCAAAATTTAAGGGATATAAAGCACACTAAGGACAAAAGAATGAGGAGTGTTCGAAATTAGCACTTTGTTGTGTAGTCTTAATAATTTATAAAAGACTATTGTATAAAGTAAACTCGTAGGGGATAACTGAATATTGCTTACGAAAGTACAACCAGAAGAAACAAAATTTTAAATAATTAAGTTTTTAATCCAAATCGTAATCAATATTTCATTATTGCTTACACATGTACGAATTTAGTTAATAAACTTATTAAAACACTATGGTTATAACTAAAATCGTAGTCCGTAAACAAAATTTCAAGTATTGTCTACGATTATGTAACATATTATCAGAAGCAACATATTTATTAACTATTATGTAAAGGTATTATTTAATCGATAATAATATTTATTAACAGTCGTCGAAAGAATTAAGCGAGAATTTATAATTAGTATTATTTTATATAAAATATATTTATTTTATATTTCTAATTTTAATCTACCAAATTAAAATAAGTTGGATTGTATAATTTGGTCCATAAGTTTTTAATCTAATTGTAAATTTTGAAATGGACAAAATTAAATTGCAATTGCAAACCATGAAACGAATAGAATTAAATTGTCAAAATTAAAAATTTACCGAATCATGTCATCCAATCAATTGGCTAATTCCGACTACTAATTTGTTCATGGCATCTCTTAACTTGATTATGTTTATTTCTTTTAATCGGCGTGCATGTTTAGAAAGAGGAGAAAGCAGCGAGGAGTTGGGAAAAGAGAATGACTTTTGTACTTTCCAACCCCAAAAAGGGTGTGATTTTTAAAGCTTTGGAGGGATGTTTCAAGAGCAACTCGATAGAGATAGCGAAAACTTGCCTCGTTGTGTCCACGTGGCTCGTGCACAAGCTTTTTAGTTTTCCGGATTGCGGTGCCAAAGACTTGCACGTAAAGCGTTGCTCGACAAGTTCATAATTGTGTTGCAATCGTCTAAGAATCTCGAAGAGAAGATATTGGCTGCCCTGGCTCTGAGAGGATTTGTCACTAAATTAGTAAGTTCGTCATTTCTGTAGCAGGTTTGATATAATTACACAAATTTCCCTTTTGAGGTTTGAAAAGTTACAAGAACTTCCCCTTAAAAGGATTTACATTGCCAGATTGATGAATTTTTACAATTTCACCTGTGATTTTTTACGAATAGCTAATTTTTGCTTTTGCCACTTAATGATCAATATTTGATTTTAAATTCCATCAAATAATTAGATTATTAATAAATTATTTAATATAAATAAAAATAAATTCATTTAAAAATTAAAAGAATTTTAATAGTTATACAATAATGTCCGAATATGATTAAGAAATTAAGATATATTATTTAATGCATAATTTTATATTATTTATTCCTGATCATTTAATATTTAATCAAAAAATAACTAGATTAATTAATTTTCAAGTTTGTCAATTAATTTATTATTATTTTTTTCTAAAGTAACGCCTAACATTAACCAAACAAATTAAGATCATACACCTATATTCCCGAAATTCCCACTAACCCATCAACACTCTTTCCCACCTAGAGATCATCCTCATTCCTCAAATACTCCCCAATATCCGCATGCCAGTGAACCACGTAAATGGCTTTTCATTTTTGTTTTTTTATCCTTCTTTGGTAGATTTACTAATTTTTTTTATATTGAATTTGTTAGATGGTCCAATCATCCAATGCATGGATTTTAAATTTTTAGTACACATTATTAAAAATATAAATATAATTTAAAAAAAAAGTGATCTCATCCAAAGAGTCCCACCTTGTTGGATTGATAACAAGAGTCTTCTTTTTCAAATTTATCGTTAACGGACATTTGGAGGCTAAGAAGAATTTCAGTAAAAAGAAGACTGCAATGCAGGCAAAAACTAGTTTGTGTTTCATTTATCTAAAATTTTAATATATATGTGTAGTTAGGTATTTTGAAGAATAAAATAAAAAATTATTTAAAAAAATACAAAGGACAGTAAAATATAGTCAAAATGGATGTCATATCATAGCTTATACTTTCTAGAATTGAACAAAATAAATTTTAATTTTGAAAAACTTACTAATTTGTTAAAAATATCGGTTAAAGATATAAGTGATTTTATAAAAATAAAATATTAAAAAGAAGGGGTGATTGTTTGTATAATTTAAAATTACGTAAAATTGTCATGTTTTCTTAAAAGATATACAAATTTGTATATCTTAAAAAAATAATATAGTACGGTCTTGTACAATTCGACCTCATGTGAGGTCAGTACAGAGTAAACATTTTATGGACACCCCCCTGTACTATTTAGTCTTATAAAAGTTTTTTTTTTAATTTTCAGTTTCTCTTTTTTCCCCTAATGTAATAATTAACGTTTGTCAGCTTCTAACTTTTTGTTCAAATGTTCCGCAAATTCAAACTTGATGACATCCTTGGATTACACTCTGAAGCAATGAAAATGCTCAAAACGGAATGATCTCGAATTCTGAGGCGCAGGGAATTGAGTGAGGAAAAGCTTGGCATAGCCGCACGGGTAGCTCAACTGGTGTTCAGGCACGTAATTGTGGAACTTGTGCCTTTCAAGATCTTCAAGTGTTCACTTCATGTAGGTGTCAGTTATTGTTTTCTACTTAAAATAAGTTAAAGATACGGTTAATTACATATATCCCCAAATTAGATGGAATCTTGATATATAGATATAACAACACTTACATCTTATCTAAGAAAATTTGTACGGTATTCATTTCAATTCCCTTTGTTTTCTTGATACAACTTTAAGAGAAGTTGTTGTCACAACCAAACACAAATTACACAACCGAAAAAGTGTTACAATGTGCGAGATTTTCAAGATAGTTGGTCTCCTTTACCTTCTAAAACACTCGGAATGAGTTTGCATCCTCCATTGTAAAGCATTTGAGTGAAACCAAGCTTGGAGTGTATGACATGCCCTATACTAATAGGAGAATGCAATTCGAACATCTCGATATTTGAGAGAACTCTCGACTAACATGAGTAGTAAAACAAGTTGAGATCCTGCCAGGACATCAAAATGTCACCATCTTCGAAAACTTTGATAGGATAAACAACTTCGAAACATTTGCAGCGAAATCAGGGACTTTGCTGATGATGAATTCTTTCATTCAAGATTTCTCCACTAGATATTCCTTCATCAACCAGATAACTATTTCAGATTCGGATGTATTGTCGCACAAACACAAGCAATCCCCCAAAATCAACCAACTTCGCGAGAAGTCTGTCAGTTTTCTGAAGTTCAGGAGGAAGAGAAAAAGTGCTAAAAACATCTGTTTGAAGATCAAAAGAAGAAATCCACCAACTCTCAGGATCACTCACAGGCCAGTGAAGATTTCCATTAAGAAACGCTCCTCTGGAACGATAACTGTGTTTCAACGGTGCACCTGGTGCAATTCTTCTCCAGGATCCTGTTCCAAGACTGTAAACCTGACAGATAGACTTAGGAATGCTCAACAAGTGAGTTATGGGTTGGGCTCGGACGAGATCGTCGAAAATTCTAACCACCTTATATGTTGGCCACTCATTTTGCTAACTCCAAATCCGTAAGTGACAACTGAGTGACGATGATGATAAGCACTCCCTTCAGGACTTGGAAGCTGGATATAATACCGAGTGATGGGATTGCATAGGTAAAGAGCATCAAAGATCTCACATGAATTTTTTCTTTTTAAATTATGAGAATTATAATAACTAGCTAGTTTTAAACCCGTGCCAAGGTACGGGATACAACTATTTATAATATAATAAAAAAATATTAATTTAAGTATATTTTAGATATATTAAATTATAAATTAATAAAAAATTATTTTTTTTCTAAAACAATTAAAATCAAACGGTTGTCATGATAAAAAAACAGGAAAACTATGATAGAAATCATTAAAAATATAAATTTTCAATAAGGTAAATTAGAATAATTTATAATTTGTATGAAAAAAATATACAAATGTAAAAAACAAACTAAAAGAGTATATCAAATTATTTTAGATGTAAATTATTTTACAACTAATTAATAAACTGCACAACGAAAAACTCAAATGATATATGCAAACACAAATCAAATATATATAGCAAAATCTGAAAAATGAATAAAAGAAAAATATAAAAAGATACATTTCTTTTTTGTCACAAAGGGAAAAACAACAACAATTACCTTTTTCAAGTCTTTTTCAGATGATGATCCGTTTGGCTTCAATATCATACTCCAATCTAGCTAAATAGTCGGTCAATTAATCCAATGGATGGTTTTTCATATTACCTGTAGATAATATACAAAGTTCTTATTTTTGTTAGATGCAACACTAAAAACAAACAAATCCAACTTTTTGAATACTAAATATAAAGAGAAATAAGTGGGAGTATGCAGCTCTTACGCCCCCCATATGGGATTTTTTAATCCCCGCAAGGAACCATCAATTTGGCACGCCGATGATTGGGATTGAGGCGAGGTCAATCCTTGTCGTTCGGGTGGGGAGAAGTATCCGCTGGTGGAAGTGGAATGGCAATAGAGTATGCTCTGTTTGTTACTGGAGTTTTAATAAAATAAAGTTGAATCGAGTTGGTGGTGATTTATCGCCTGATATCTGGAATAATGACTGGAATTACTGGAGCAAGGAGCTTACAGATTTAAACCTCATGATGCAATTGCTCTATTTTAGCTGGAAACTAATGATTTGGCGCCTTAGACATTATTTTGTATTGATGAGTGGGCTTAGGTGGAATGTGTATAGCAAGTTCTACTACT
The DNA here is from genome assembly GCA_037834125.1 of Lippia alba. NCBI lineage: Eukaryota > Viridiplantae > Streptophyta > Magnoliopsida > Lamiales > Verbenaceae > Lippia > Lippia alba. The sequence continues at coordinate 8,699 of JBBMKE010258794.1, read as the reverse complement.
GGGCTACTTACTTGGAAATGGCTTTGTAGTTGTGCATGAACTTGACACCAGTGAGTGGAAGACTTATTGGAGAAATCATAGAACAAGTCTTTGGACTAATTGTATTGCTCATTTCATTCACTGAATTCATAGCTATAGCTTTGGGGCTGATATTTTGTATTTTTAATTTTGGCTCCCCCCTCCCCCCCTTTTTTTTAACACACGCATACCCAAACGGGGATTCGAACTTTGGTTCCCCCTTGTTCTTTTTTTAGTTCCTTTTCTGTGGGGGTGGGCTTTTGGCGTCTTTTGTGGATGTATTTTCTGAACTTTCTTGTGTAATTTGATTTTCGAGTTATTTATGAGCTGGAGTCCTCGGTAAAAACTTCACGGGTCTTCTGATCTATTTTTTTTTTTTTAAGAAAAAGTGTTAAATAAGAAAACTAAAACTATGGGATTTGTAGTGATTTTTAGATGAAAGATTTATTAGATTTGATTTTGATATTGTTTATATTAAAATTCAAATATTTCTAACAAATATACATCGAGAAGAATCTGTTATGGGATTTGTACCGAATTTTAGACGAAGGATTTGATTTGATTTTGATGTTGTTGATTTAAAATTCAAACATTTCTAACAAATATTGAGAAGTATATGGGTTTTACTCTACTTGGAGAGCAATTTGAATTTAAATAATTTTAAATATTTAGATAAGTACATAATTTTTTTAATTTTAAACTTTATTTAAAGTATGATAATTTCATCCTCAGTATTATTTCTTGAATTTTAGATGAAGGATTTTATTAGATTTGATTTTGATATTATTGATTTTAAAATTCAAATATTTCTAGGAAATATATATTGAGAAGTATATGGATTTTACTGTACTTCGAAAGTAATTTGAATTTAAATAATTTTAAATATTTAGATAAGTACATAATTTTTTAATTTTAAATTTTAGTTTTTCTTTTTTTTTTAAAGGGGAACCGATCACAGGATCGTGAAGTTTTTAACGAGGCCCTCCTCTCATATATTAATAAACCGAACTCAAGTAAAAGTACAAAGAGCATTGATCCAAAGATAAAAAAGACTAGGAAAGCAAGACCAAATTAAGACTTTCTGAAGTAGGGTTTACGCTCTCTGGCGGCTTCACACTTCATCGGAGAGTGGAAACAACTACTGCGCCAATCGGCGCGGCTCCCCTTCACAGACGATGGCGACGGAGGAAGAGCAACTAGAGGGACGGATGAGTTATGCGGCGGCAACAAAGGCTAACAACAGATTTATTACTACCACAGCAGGGAGGAGCGCTGTGAAAACAGCAGTAGGAAGAGTACATCTTTTCACCCGTGAACCGAATAGACGTAGATATGGGAAGATTAGTGAGCATAACGGAATCACAAATATCACATACTCGGATGATGAGATTGCGGAGCTCTCGGACGCTTTCCAATACGCTTTGGTTGGAAAATTCTCCCATGGTTACCCTACCATGGCGAGGTTACAGGAACTTTTCATGAATATGCAACTGTCGGGCGAGTTCAAGCTTGGGCTTCTAAATTTGAAACATGCCCTTATTCGCCTCGATAATCAGGAGGATTTCAATAAGATTTGGCTTAAGAGATTCCACGTTTTTTATGGTTACCCCATGTGGATTTTTAAGTTGACTCCCACTTTTAACCCAAAAATCAAACCATCAATTGTCCCTGTTTGAGTTCGGTTAGAAGGGCTGGAATCCCAGTTCTTTAAAGAGGAAACCCTTCTTGATATTGCAGAACAGATAGGTGACCCCTTGTGCTTCGATGAGGGCACTTTAGATGCAAAAAGACTGGCAATGGCAAGATTCTGCGTAGAAATTGATCTGCTGAAACCAAGGAAAGATAAAATTTTGCTGACATATCTTGGAGGGACATATATCTAGGAGATACTTTATGAGAAAATACCTCCATATTGCAAATGTTGTAACAAGCTGGGGCACGAACAGAAAAACTGCTACGATGGCAATAAGGAAAGTGTGAATGAGGAGCCAAACAATGAAATGACCGACCTCAGGGGCATAATTCAGGAAAAAAGAAAGAATCCAGAGGAGACTGCCAAACAAGGTTAAAATGTGGTGAGTACAAAGCAATGGGTTCAGAGAACACTTGCTAAGAAGAATGCGGAGGTGAGTGACAATGGGGGAGAGGCATGCTAACAAATACAGAACGAAATCTTGGGAAATAAAGATGAGGAACAAGATATCATACGAAATGACTTAATCTAAGATGAAGAAAGACCTCAGAATGTTGGGGGACATGCTGAGGAGGAAGAGCAGATTGAGAGGGAATCAGAGGCAGAATATGTGGAGAGCTCGTTTCCGAATGATCCAGAAGGTGTGCTACCGACAGGAACACATGACTTGAAGGAAGCATGGGACAACCTGGTGGGAAAAACTGGAGGAACAGGAGAGAGGGAATACACAGACGCCAACTCACATGTGGATTCTGATAATGGCAGTGAAAACAACGAGATAGAAGAAGAAGATGATGACACGACTAAACAGGCGGCATTGTTCTCAAGATCCAAGTCATTGGAGGAGAAGGAGCAAACGAACCCTAATATGGAGACAATGGAAAAAAAGAAGAAGAAACTGAAGCAGTCTTCTAACCGGAAAACTCAGGCTACTAAAAGGGCGCTTAGATCGTCGGCCTTAAGTGGAAGTCGGATATGATGATAAGAGGACTCATTTGGATGATTCATTTAGATTCTAGCTTTTTTTTGTTTTAAGTTTAATTTCAATAAAGTCTGTAGTAATATCTCTAATCATATTTGGTTTTTCTGTGTTGCAGATGTGGATATCGAGATTCTGATGGATAACATACAATTTTTGCACCTGAAGTTAATGTGTCAAAGATGGAGAGAACCAATATTCATAACCATCATCTATGCTGAAAGTGATACAGTGGGACGAAGGGAAATATGGGAATGTTTTAAGAATGAGGATCTGTCCGAGAAGAATTGGATAATTGGGGGTGATTTTAATATTATCCGTAATTCAGAGGAACGTAAATGTGGGAAAAGACCCCCGGAGATGCTTCCGACGAACGAGTTCAACAACTTTATTCAAGAAACAGACCTTATAGAACCATCGTTCAAAGGTCCTGTGTATACATGGGAGAAGGGGGGTTTTTGGCGGAGATTGGATAGAGTTATGGTATCAAGTAAATGGGCAAACACTTTTCAATCAATGGAAATCAGGCACCTTCCAAGGAGCACCTCGGACCATTGTCCGTTGCTAGTTAAATGCTCTATTTCGACGGATAAGGTACCGGGAGCTTTTAGGTTTCAAAACATGTGGCTGCGACACAAAGGATTACATGAGGTGATCAAAGATTGCTGGGAGGAAACTGTAGAGGGTCAGTTGATTTGGAGATTGCATAAAAAACTATCCAGGTTGAAGAATCGCCTCAAATTGTGGAATCGGGAAACGTTTGGGAATATTTTTGACAAGGTGAAAGATATAGAAAACAAAGTGATTGAGGCTGAGAAGAATTATGATGGAACACCTAGTGAGTCCAATCTAATGGAGTTAAAGAGACTTTCGGCGGAACGGAATAAGATATTGGCGATGGAAGAGGATTTTTGGATACAAAAGGCGGCTTGTAATTGGATAGTTGATAGGGAAAGAAATACTAAGTATTTCCATTTGTTAGTGAAGAAGAAGAGGTTTAAGGGACAAATCCGGTCGGTTTGGGTTAACAGGGAAGAGATATCAGACCCAAAAAGGATGAGAATTTCGGCTAATAAACACTTCCATAACTTGCTGACTTCGGTTCCCGTCACTGAGGAGTTAGGCCAATTGCAAACGGTGATAGGCGAAGAGGAATGCAAGATGCTGGAAGCCAACATTGGGGATGAGGAGATAAAGGTGGCGGTTTTTCAGATTAACCCTGATGGAGCCGCTGGCCCTGATGGCTTTGGTCCGAAGTTCTATCAAGAATTTTGGAAAATTATTAAAGAGGAAGTGATACAGATGGTTACTGAGTTCAGTAAAGGGGGTGATGATCCCTAGAGCCTACACTGCAACGTCAATAATTTTACTCCCAAAGAAGGACAATCCCATGAATTGGAATGACTATAGGTCGGTTAGCCTATGCAATGTCTCGAGTAAAATTATCTCAAGGATACTGAACAATAGATTGGCAAGGGTGCTACCGGATGTAATATCTCAAAACCAATGCGGTTTCATCAAGGGAAGATTAATGAGTGACAACATTTTACTAGCCCAAGAGATAATCCATGAGATTGATAGAAAAGGTCAACACAAAAATGTCGTATTGAAACTGGATATGGAAAAATCATACGACAGAATTGAATGAAGTTTTTTATTTGAAGTATTGAGAAAGAAAGGATTTCCTAGACGATGGTTACTCTGGATCATGAATAACATCAGCAATTGTTGGTTTTCAGTTCTTGTTAATGGAGCATCAGAGGGAATTTTCCAATCTACTCGAGGTTTACGGCAAGGTGACCCTCTTTCACCGTCTCTATTCATTTTATCTGCTGACTACTTGTCTTCTTGTTTAAACAGGATGGTGGAAAGGGACAAAGGATGTGCTTATCGAGATGGATGTTCCATGTCAGTGTCGCACCTAGCTTATGCGGACGTTACGATTGTGTTCACTAACTGTCGCATAGCTAGCTTAGAACAAATCAAGATAGCTATACAGGATTATAAAGCTAAGTCGGGGCAAAAGGTGAATATTGATAAGAGCTCTTTTATGATTGGTAAGGGAGATGTGAGAGCAGCGAGGTTGGTACGAGAGATTATGGGCTATCAACAAGGAGATTAGCCGGTTGACAACTTAGGAGTACCTCTCTTCAAAGGGCGCAGAAAAACTAGTTTGTTTGAGAGAATGATCTCTAAAATTAGAGATAGGATTGAAAGGTGGAAAATAAGCCTGTTATCTCATGGGGGAAGATTGCAACTGATTAAATCCGTTTTATATGCTATTCTCATGCACACAATACAGATTATCGATCCTCCACTTGGCGTCTTGAAAGGAATTGAAGTAATGTTGAATGGCTTTTTTTGGGGTTCATTTTCGAACAAGAAGAAGATTAGATGGGCTAAATGGGAGAAACTTTCCTATCCGATGGACGAAGGAGGTCTCGGGGTAAGAAGGATAACGGATTTGGTGGAGGCATTCAGCTGGAAGCTTTGTGGAGGCATTCAGCTGGAAGCTGTGGTGGAGGTTTCGTGTGAGAAGGTCGCTTTGGGCGGAGTATACTAGTAAGAAGTATTGTGGCGGATATCACCCAATAAACGCTCCATGCAATACCAGGAATTCGCAAGTGTGGAAGAGATTATGTCGAATCAGGGATAGAGCTGAAAATCATATATCATGGTTAATTGGCAAAGGAAAGATTGATTTTTAGGATAATAGATGGGTCACAAATAAATCTCTTCGAGAGATACTGAATTACCAGGGTGGTAGGGATAACGTGGAAGATTTCGCTATGGAAGGGAAGTGGGATAAGAGTAAGTTGGAAGCTAAAGTTGGAGAGGAGATGGCCACTAAGATCGAGAAATGCTCTATCAGATTTGGCGAGGATGATAAGGCTATTTGGGATGGAAACAATGATGGATACTTCAGCGTTAAAAGTGCATGGGAGTTATTAAGAAACAGAAGAGATAAATCTTCAATCTTCAAGTCCACATGGAAGACGAGACTCACTCCTACCATATTAATCTTCATTTGGAGATTGATAAACGACTGCATTGCGGTGGATGAAAGATTACAGAGGAAAGGAATGACACTAGTGTATAAGTGTACGTGTTGCAGATCATTTGAAACAATAGAGCATCTCTTTTTGAATAGAGATAAGGCACGTCAGGTATGAGAAGTTTTTGAGTAGCCATTTCGGATCAACAGGTGCAATATCGAGTCGATAGTGATGTTTTTGCAATATTGGGCTACGTCTTCGGTTTTCGGTTCTAATGCACATATAAGAATGGTAATCCCTATCCTAACTCTTTGGTATATCTGGAAGCAAATAAATCTAAGTAAATTTGAAGGCAATTTTTTTTCTATTTATAATATCATGAGACAGATTCTAATACATGTGTCTGGTTTGCAGGGCATGAGGAGAATGATGAGATACTGGTGGCGTGGAGACGTTTCTACAGCTAGAAGACTGGGAATAATTTTGGAGAGGGAGAAACCAAAGCAGATCATCAAAGTTCAATGGAGGCGACCTCCGGAGGGGTGGTTCAAGCTGAATACGTATGGGGCAGCGCGGGGAAACCCAGGATTTGCAGGGATCGGAGGACTCATTAGAGATCATCAAGGAGGTATTTGGGATGCTTTTAGCATTCCAATTGGACAAGCAACAAACATATCAGCAGAACTAAGGCTGTAGCTGAAGGTATCAATCGGGCGGAGAGGATGGGATGCACCAAAGTGTGGTTGGAAATTGATGCGGAAGTGGTGATACATATTCTTAAGAAGGGACAAACGGGAGATGTAGAGATAAATTGGCTGTTGTCGGATATCAAGAAAGATGCCACAAATATGGAGGTCAAAATCTCACATATTTACAGAGAAGGCAACACGGCGGCGGATTGGCTTGCCAAAAAAGCAGCGGAATCACAAGAGAACTGGAGCTATCCGAATGATATTATGGACAAGAGATTTGGCTAGGATTGATCGTTAGAACATGCCAGATTTTGGGCAAAAATAACAGGTCTGATGGCGGTAGTTGCATTTAAGGTATGTTAATTGTGTTTAATAACAAACTCTGCCTAATATTTGATTTGGGGAATTTATGGATGTTAAAACTTTGGAAGAAAATGGTGTTGTGTTACAATAACAAGTTTAAGACTGATAATATTAATTTGGATCCTACACTTGACTTAGTTTGGACCGAGAGGGTCATTGGCAGGTTGACGTACCTTCTCAAATTAAAGCATGGAAAAGAGATTTGTCATGGCTGGACATGGCTAGTTTGTAATTATGAAATTGACGACCAGCATGTGCATAATAACCGATACCAACCATACAATATGGATAGCCCTGAGGACACCAATGTTTGCACATTCGGTATGAGGGGCCAGAATCGCATGCAAAGATGGTGGAAATCCTCCATTACAAATACAATCAGATATGGGGGTCTGATGAATGAGATGTTATTTTGGAGCAGCGAACATCCATCCTGTCTTTAACATGCAGATTTAAAATAGTATGGGATATTTCTGTATTATGGGCCTTCGAGATCCTTGGATCATGAACCTTTGTAATATGTACTTGAGTATGGTTGGTTTATATATGGGGAGGGGGCCTCATTAACAACCCTACGGTGCGTTGCCGGTTCGTTTTTTAAAATAAAAAAAAGACTAGGAAAGCAAAAGTGCCTAATACAAGCAGGGGCATTATGGCTGGGTTGTACCGAGGCATTAACCTTTACAAAGTTGCTCCCATAATTGCAATTCTTAATTTTAAATTTTAGTTAAAGTATGATAATTTCAGACTCAATATTATTTCTGTTTGTACTTGAATTTTGAACTTTTTGTAATTGAATTTTGAAATCAAATATTTATGTTGCAACTAATTATGAGAATTAAGTAGGAGTTTGAAAAATTATTGAACGATTTTGCATAGATAATAAAGTAAAAAAAAGGAAAAGGAGAGGTATTCAAAGATAATATTAAATTTAAATTATAATATTTTTTATAAAATTAGTGTTAAAATTAAATTATATCAATTATAAACTAAAAAATATAATAATTTTTATTTCTTTTTATCGTTTGAGAAGTATTTAAAGATAAATTGAGAAATTAAAGATCTTACTTTATTTGAAAATATTTTATAAATTAAAGAACGTATTTTGTTTAAAAATTTTGAGATGATTTTGATTATCTTTATCATTAAGTAAATAAAAATTAGTGTTAAGGGTATTTTAGTCTATTTAAATATTTTAGTTGGAAATTATTGCCGGAAAAATAGACCAAGGATGAATTTAAATCAAATTAAAAACACAAGGACTATTTTGAATTTACAATGATAAGATAGGGATGAATATAAATTTTTCCCTTCAAAACTAGTAAACACCATCTATCATCACTTTCAGTATCCATCTCTATCTAAACTTGAACACACAGCCTGCGTGGCATATTCTTAAGATATCCACGCAAGTTTTCAGTGATCCCACCTAGTCCTATCGAGGTGAAAAAGTTTATAGCGAATCGTGTATTTTTGGGATTATCCCTGGGGAAGATGGATTCATAAGAATCGGGGTCGCTAAGACGTTCATTAAGCGAGCGAATGCCGAGGTGCTCAGATATTTCCTGGAACAGATTCTTAATGAAAATACGAGTAGAAGATGTTGTGTCGTCTTCAGTCAACCGTATGTAGGCTAAAACATGCCAGGGCAATGCATCAGTGGCAAGCAAATGAGCAAAGAACATTGCCACATTGCGTACTTTATTGGTTTCCAATCGGTGAATCGTGGAATACTGCTGCACAAAGCACTTTTCAAAATTCTCCTGATGAACCTTGTTTGTCATGCAATACTGCTTACCAAGAAGTCCATAGTAGCGCTAGTAAGTCGGATCCTGACTGCAACACTCCAATAGCATAATACACAATTCCATCTCTTGGCCAGGCTCCAATTTGATTTTCAATAGCTTATGTCCTGCTTCTTCAAAATCAACACTAGACATAATAGTCAAGTAGATTGT
>JBBMKE010258683.1:0-14156 GCA_037834125.1 Lippia alba | reverse complement strand
CTTTGTTATTATTTAATATAATTCTTGAATGAGAGTTAAAAAATATCCAACAAAAATTTATTGGCTCGTCAAGTCGATTTGAGCTCGCTTCGATTTTTGGCAAGCCAAGCTCAAGCCCAAAAAAAATAAGCTTGACAAGCTCAAGCTCAATCTCAAGCCATGCAACTAATTTTCAAGCTCAAGCTCAAGCTGGATTTTTTTGGCCAAACTTAACTCGACGAGACTCAAAACGCACCCCTAGCGGTCGGCCTCCTATCTCGTTGGTCAAATCAAACTCGACCTCAAGGATGGGACCCGCATCGCACGCCCAGCATTTAATGCTTCTGACATACCGTACCAGGCAGTTAAACAACATTTAATGCTCTAACACCAGTACATGATGTTTCTCTCTCTCCTACAGGTATAAATATCCCCTCATTTATGTCATTTATTAAGCACATTAACTGCACTTAAGTCTGCGTAATCAACATAAATAATACTCGAATACTGACTTGAGCGTCGGAGTGTCGACATAGGGAAAAACCCCTCATGTCCCTATTCGGCCTTCAGTTCATGTTTGCTACTATCTTCCAGGTCAACCTAATTTCGTGCTTTCCCGAAATACAAATTCGAGTGATCTAGTCAGCTCGGAGTGGACCAAGTTAACCAACCGAAATTCGACACGATCATTTTGGCGCCGTTTGTGGGAATTCTCGAGTAAAAGCCAAACCATACAAGTGATGGCACCACGCAAACGAACTGGGCAAGGGGACGAACAAGAAACATCTCATCAGCCAAATAACGCCGCCACCTCTACTACTTCTACTCATGCAGAGGGATGGACAGGCGGTCTAGCCGCGCCCTCCTCGGTAGTCATCAACACTACCAAATTAGACGATTATCTCGAGAAATGCCGACTCAAGGCAATAGCGGCGGCAGCCGAAAATATAGCGCTTGTCTTTTCGGAGAAGCCGAGATCCGCTCTGCCGGCTCCACCGACTACACACTATCCGTACCCCCACGGGCAACCTCCTGCTCAGTCGGGGTATCCGCCGCCACCTTACTGGGGATATGCCCCGCCTCTGCCGGGGTATTACGACTATTACTACGGACCGCCCCCACCACCAGGCCCTAGCCAGTTGGCAGGGAGCGGGCTGAGGCCAACCTCCGACTGAGGTTGTACAGCAAAACCAGGAGACCGACTCAGGGGGTCGACGCCTTGACAAACGCCCGGTCGGAGAGGACCAGGTCAAAGAAAAGGAGCAGCCGCAACAGAAAAAAATGGCGAGTGAGGAAGCGACTAGAACTGAGTTAGTCGTCTCCCAGGGGCAGCGTCGAGAACAACCCGCTGTTTTTGATCGTCTCAGAGGAAGGGTGGACCTCGATCTCTGAGGAAGGCCAATCAAGGATTCCAGGTCAGTCCTGATGACCTTAGGAATCAAATCAGAAAGAGGGATTACAGACAGCCGACGAATAGAGCGGCAAATCCGAAACAGTTCAACAATGTGCCTAAAATCATCGACGTAACCGACGAGGAAGAATCACACATCAATCCTAATGACCCAGGGAATGATCGTGATGACCGACATCGCCAGGAGCTTCCCCCACGAGCTCCCGTCCGCAATCACGACTATCAGAGCGTCCGAGAAGCCCGTTCCCCTTTCTACGACGAAATTCTCCAGGCAATGGCAGAATACAAAATGCCTGTTAATTTGCCTCAGTATTCCGAAACGTCAGACCCGAAAAGACACGTCGATCCATTTGAGATAAAGATCAGCATGTCTGGGCACTCCCCCCATGTGTGAGCCAAGATATTTGCCACCACTCTGGTCGGGGCTGTCCAAGATTAGTTCTCAAGGCTGCCCCCAAGAAGTATTCGAAAGTACGACGATCTTATCGACGAATTCGTGGAGAACTTCTCCTCCGTGAAAGGAGGCAAACTCCCTTCGACCTACCTTTATAACATCGTTCAAGGGGAGAGGGAGTCACTCAGGGACTTCTTTACTCGGTTCTCCCGAGCTGATGTCCAGGTTGAAACGCCGAGTATGGATATGCTCGTGCAGACACTATACGGAGCCCTGAGAGATAAAGGTTGTGCCGACTATATTGTTCGAAAAAATTCGGAGTCCATTTCTCGGATACTCGAAATCGTCGGCAATTGGATGAGGCTGAAAGAGATCCGAACCTCCAATCAAAATGCCATATCAGCCAGGGTCGACGTAATCCCGACCTCAAGGATCGAGTCTTCCCGTTACGAATAGAAGAAAGAGAAAAGCCGACCCGAAAAGGGATCGGGGAGTGGGAAGAAACACTATACCTAACTGAATTGCCCCATTGACGAGATTTACAACATCAGGCCAAAACATCTCTTCAAGAACCCCAAGCCGATCAGGGAGACCCCCAAAACCAGAGACTCTCCCAAGTACTGCCATTTTCACCGACAGTCGGGCCACAGCACCTCCGAGTGTTTCGCCCTGAAAGATGAAATTGAACGGCTGATCAAAGGGGGTCAGCTACAGGAATTCATAAAGAGTTTGGATGAATTGGGCGCAGGGGCTAACAAGAGGAGAGACCCGAGCCCGTCTAGGAACTGAGATGCGAAACAGCCGATGGAGAGAGAGCACAACCTTCCCTGCCTTGATCGAATCAACATGATCGCGGGGGCCCGTGCGAGGAGATATGAAGTCGACTAGAAAGAGGACGAGAAGAGAAGGCCAGAGAAACTACTACGGGCCACATGAGGTGTATGAAATCGACCAAAAGGAGAGTTGGATAGATCAGGAGTTTAGCTTTAGCAGCAAGGACCTCGTCGGCATGCCACTACGGGAAGGCAAAATGCCTAGTTGTTCGATGGTGGTTACGCTCGACATGGTCAATTACGTTGTAACTAAAACCTTTGTTGACAATGGAAGTTCAGTGAACATTATCTACCTCTCGAGTCTTGATCGAATGAACTTAACTAAGAAACTTCGACTCAAACAATTGAAAACTCCTCTAACAGGTTTTGGGGGCTCGGAAATATACCCAAAGGGCCGAGTAAAACTGATAACCTCCATGGGAACACTCCCTAAGAGGGCGACAGTGAAAATCGAGTACCTTGTAGTTGACCAACCCTCCGCTTATAACATTATTTTTGGCCGACCAGGTTTAATCGAATTTTGGGCGGTGATCTCCACGTATCACCAGTTAATCAAACTCCACACTCCAGCCGGAATAGGCGAGCTGAGGTACGACGTCCCCATGGCCTGGTCATGTTATTCGATCTCCATGGAGAAGGTAAAGCTGCCAGATCAGAGTATAATCCCTGTGCTCGGCTTACCCGACGACAACGAAGATGAGATCGAAGATTTTGATAGCACGGACCCTGGAGGGCCAGTCCAAATTTCCAAGAGAGAAAAAAACAGAGAAAATCCGAAGCGGTTGCTCGAGTCGAATCCTCTAGCCAGACCCTCCAGATCGAACTTCAACTCGGCCAGGCCGATAAGGTCACAAATGTTGGTGTAGCCGAGCCCGGGAAAGAAAAAGAGCAAGTCCTGCTAATCCAATTCTTGCAGGATAATGCCGATGTATTTGCTTAGAGCGCAAATGACCTCGTGGGAGTCGACCCGTCTGTTATCATGCACCATCTCAATGTCGACCCCTCCTTCCGTTCAGTCAAACAAAAGCTACGTGCTCAAAGCGTAAAGATGAGCTAAATAATTGAAGGAGAAGTGAAAAAACTGCTCGACGCCGGTTACATCATTCCTACCAAATATGTGGATTGGCTCTGCAATGTGGTTTTGGTCGCCAAAGCCGGGGGTAAATGGCGAATGTGCAATAACTTCACAGATTGAACAAGACCCGCCCCAAAGATCCATATCCCCTTCCACGGATAGACCAGTTGGTCGACTCGACTGCCGGATGCGAGACCTTGAGTATGATGGATGCCTTCCAAGGCTACTATCAAATCTTTATGGCGCCCGAGGATGAAGACAAGACCATCTTTGTCGTTGTCAAAAGAATTTATAGCTTCCGGGTGATGCCTTTTGGACTTAAGAATGCGGAGGACTACCTACCAAAGGCTGGTCAACAGGATTTTTGAAAGTGAAATTGGAAAATCGATGGAGGTATACGTCTATGATATGATAGTCCGGTCGACCAAGTCGAGTGACCACCTCGCCGACTTGAGTCGAACCTTCGACCTTCTCAGAAAATGCAACCTGAAGCTCAACCCGAATAAGTGCATTTTCGATGTGGGCGGAGGGAAGTTTTTAGGTTATATGGTCAGTCAACGCGGCATCGAGGCTAACCCCGAGAAGAGCAGTGCCATTAGGGGTCTAACCAGCCCGAAAACAGTCCGAGACATCCAGTGCCAAGTTGGTCAAATCATTTCTCTTAACAGATTCATCTCAAGGTCAGCCGATAAGCTTGCCCTTCTTCAAGATTCTGCGGAACATCAATGACTTCAAATGGACCGAAGAGTGCGAGCAGATATTCGAGGCATTAAAGAAATACCTCGAATCACCCTCACTGTTGGCTAAACCGTAGCTTAGGGAAGATTTATTCCTTTATCTGGCGGTGTCGGATGAGGCGATCAGCTCGGTTTTGATCGCAGTTAGTGAAAGAAAGCACATGTCGGTCTATTATGTCAATAAGATCTTACATGGAGCAGAGACCCGCTATCTTGAGATCGAGAAGTTCGCATTAGGTCTAGTACACACAGCTCAGAAGCTGAAACCGTACTTCCAAGCCCATGCCATCAACGTGCTCACCGACCAACCCCTTCGACAAGTGATGGACTAACTGGATTGCTCGGGTCGATTAACCAAATGGGCAATTGAATTGGGACAGTTTGACCTATTCTATCAGCCGAGGTTAGCTTATCAGGAACAAGTCTTGGCCGATTTCTTAGTCGAAAAGAAGCCATCATGATCGCCGACCAAAAGTAAAGGCCGCTGAACTCTCTCAGTGGACGGCTCATCGACCTCATGTGGGGGAGGAGAGGGCGCATGCCTTAGAAGTTCCAAAGGAGATGAGCTCGACTTTGCCATCTGCCTAAACTTTCTCGCCACTAACAACGAGGCCAAGTACGAGGCCCTTCTCGCAGGAATGAAGATAGCGAAGGAACAGGAGGTAGAGGATTTAGTCGCGCTCACCGACTCTCAGCTAGTAGTAAGCCAATATGAGGGCATGTACGCAGCTCGAGAGGAGACCATGGCAAAATACCTCGAGCAAGTGAAGATTTGGGCCTCCAAATTTAAGCATTTCAGTATCGAACAGGTCCCAAGAGAGGAGAACGAGACGGCCGACGTTTTATCAAAGGTGGCAAATGGCCTTAGGGGCACAAGTGACAGGTTGATCACTTTTTTCACGAATTTTGCTCGATCAATCGATTCTGGGAAAGCAGAAGTGTTCAGCATCAACCCGACTGAGCCGTGCTGGCTAGACGAAATCGTTCTCTACTTAAGAGACAGGTGGTTGCTAGAAAACAAGACTGAGAGGCGCCAGCTAATGACCAGGTCAGCGAGCTATACCATCGACACGGATGGGCTACTATTCAAAATGTCCTTCCGAGAACCCACTAAGAGGTGCTTACGACTGTCCCAAGCTAAAGAGGTTCTCGAGGAGGTACACAAAGGGTCATGCGAAAATCACACAGGAGGAAGAGTATTAGCTAAGAAGATCTCCCCGACCGGTTATTACTGGCCGACCATGGTCAGAGATGCCATCCATTTTGCCAGGAAGTGTCCGAGTTGTCAGAAACACTCAAACCTCACCCATCAACACCCGAATAAGATGATCCCCATCGAAATAGTCTTGCCATTCGACCAGTGGGGAATCAACATAGTCGGGCCTTTTCCCTTCGCACCTCCACAACGTCGGTATGCCATTATTTGTGTGGAGTACTTTTCGAAATGGGTCGAGGTGGAAGCGGTCCATAAGATCACCTTCGCAGGGGTATCTCGCTTTCTCTAAAAGAACATCATGTGCCGATTCGGGATACCCAGGGTCTTGATATGCGACAATAGGCCGCAGTTTCGGAGCCGACAGTTCAAACGATACTGTGCAAGTAAAGGAATAAACCTCAGATTCACCTCGGTCGGCCATCCCTAAGCAAACGGCCAGACTGAGGTGACCAACCGCACCATTATGCAAAATTTGAAGACTAAGCTCGACGAAACAAAAGGAGCCTGGACAGAAGAGCTCGACGGAGTATTGTGGGCTTACAGGACTACTCCCCAAATAGCAACCGGGGAAACTCCCTTCTCGATGGTATACGGATCTGAAGCCATGATACCGGCAGAATTGATGCATCCTACTGCTCGAGTAACCCGATACCAAGAACACCAGAACCAGGAGAACCAACAGTTCGAGTTGTATACTATAGAGGAAAAAAGAGAACAAGGCTTCCGTCGAATGCAACAGTACCGAGCCTCCATGCTGAAGAGTTACAATAAGAATGTGAGGCCTCGACAATTTCGAGTTGGTAATCTAGTCCTCAAAAAAGTCGACGTGGTCAAGCACGTCGGCAAACTCGACTCAAACTGGGATGGACCCTTCCGAATCACCAAAGTGGGAAAAAATCAAGCCTACTACCTGGTCGAAATGAATGGGAATCTAGTACCTCAATCGTGGAACGCCTACAACCTTAGAAAATTTTATGCATTAAGCTTTGTAATAGCTGAACTGTTGTGATTTTGTTTCATCAATTAAGGTTATGTTCAAGGTACTCGACTATCATGCTCTATTATTTGGGTTAAATAGTTCGATTAAACAGTTTTAGTCGGATCCAACGAAGTAAAATCATCATTTGATTAAAAAGTTATACGAGCATGCTTAAAAGATGGCTAACTTGGATAAATCGGGTAAAAATTTGAAGCATAAAATACTGTATTAATAATGAAAGACTCGGCCAAACAGACCGACTTGTTACAAATTTGGATTTTTTTTTTTCAGGAGCACTCGCCGGCCACCCCGGGTCGACTTGGAACTAACAAAAAGTGGGCTTCTAGCCATTTGGATTTTACAATGGGAACACTCGCCGGCTACCCCGAGTCGGCACTTACGAAAAAAAAAGAAAAAGAAATAAAATAAAATAAGAAAAGTTACAAACTATGGGCATCTTGCTCAGTCAATCTCTTCGTCGGACTCTCCGGCTTCCTCCTCATCCTCTTCTACTTCCTCTCCGACCTTCACGTCAAATGTCGCCTGGGCCTCATTTGGAAATAGGGTTTTGAAGATTACGATTCGGTCCAGAACCCTCAAATTCACCGGCGAGGGCATCTGCATCATGTCTACGGGCCTTTTCGTGCAAAGAGCCCTAGCCAGAGGAATGGCGAAGCCAAACTCGTGCGTTGAAATGTCAACGTCGAAACGTCAATGTCAGTCGTTCCTCAGGTCGAGAAGGACGAGGATCTGGGCATCTCAGGTCTACTATTGCCCGATCATAGTCTTGTGAGAGCCCTGCTGCCAAGCATTGAGCAAGGCATAGATCGAACCCCTCATTGAAGTCGGCAATACCGAATGGGACAGTGGACCGTCTATAGGCAGAAAAAAGCATGAATCGGTAAGCCCCGTAGCGCTCTGGCTGGGCTATCAGGTTCTCGGCGTGGTTCTGGCAGTACTCGATAGTCATTCGAGCTCCGACCAACTTTTACGCCCTCACGCCATTGTCGAACGTCTCCACCAGCTTTAGGGTTTGAGCATGTAGTTGCTCGTGAACTTCGATCAGCTCCTTAATCTTTCCTTTGTGCTCATGCTTCAGCTCCGCTAAGGCCTACTCGACTTCCTCTTTCGCCTCCTTCGCAGACTTCAGAAGCTCTCCCGACCTCACTCTCTCCGCCTCGAGCTCCTCGATCCTCCTTTTTAGGGACTCCACTTCTCTCCTTAGTGGCTCTATGTCCGACTCGATGGAAGCCTGGTGCTCCAGGCAAGCCCGGCCCTCACTATACACCTGAGTGCACCGGCCGAGGTGAAAGATGTCTTGCACCAGCTGTTATAAAAGCATAACGGTCAGTGATGTCGACTATATGCTTGGGAAAAAGACTAAAAAAAAGGAAAGCACATGCTTACCCCCAATGCTCGCGTGGCCGCACTCATCTCGATGTCTAGATCGCTATAATTCCACTTTGTCAAGTGGTCGCCCGGGTCTGGCAGCTGAGGTATAGGGCCCCTATTAGTCGGTTATCTCGCGGAGTTGTGCTCACTCGACGGGGGCGACCATCATCAGTGTTCAGGCTTAGCCCAACAGGGAAATGGTTGTCGGATATCTTGAGCATCCTCATAAAGTTGGCAATATCCTCCTCATTCGCGGCGAACTGTGGATCCGACATCCTCCTAACCGCCTCATTTAAATACAGGGCTGGTGACTTCTCTGTAGCCGACGAAGTTAAGGGAAGGGGGCCTATGTTTTCTCTGGAGTGGCTTCCTCCGACAATGCCGGCTCCTCGGCTAGTTCATACCGACAACGGAGTCCAGAGTTGGGGAGTCTTCTCTTTCTGGTGCTTTTCTTAGCGGGTTGTTCGGGCACCCCCTTGTCTTTTCTTTTGTGCTTGGGTGATGGTTGGGCCGAGCTACCCTCACCGCCACCCGGAGGAGCCGGGGCAATAATAATAACTAGCGCAGTGGTTGCACCGGCCTGCCCGGGGGCTGCCGCTCGTGGAGGCCGGTCCTTTGGAGCAGCAGGAGTTTTATGGTGAGCAACCGCCTCTGCCGCCCTTACCATTTCGAGCCCTTCTCTTCCTCGTCATAGCCGCTCTGGAGAAGTTTAAGGCGAGACATGATGATGCGGTCTGCAAAGGAGGAAAATAGATTAAAAACAAGCGAGCGATTCAAGCAAAAACAAAAGTAAAATTGAATATTAGAACATTCAGCACGAATTATCTCCGCTCTATCACTATACCGGGTCTAAATCTAACACTCGGCACACCAGGGGCCAACCCGAAGTCGACCAAAACCTGTTCGTCGATCAATTTCTTACAATCAAGCAAGCCGACCTCCCGTATGTCCCTTACAAAAGTATTAGCCCAACGAGGCATCCCCGACGGAAGAGTTGGTGAGCGCCTCCAGCACCAAGAAGTGCGATTCAGCCCGGGCCATCCGATTGGGCTCTCAACGAACACAAATTGTTTCTTCCAGTCCGGACCGTTTGAAGAAGTCGGCGAAGTGGTGAGCTTCCTTTTTCTTTTATATGCCAGTTGTACAAAGCCGTAGCCCGACAGAGATCCTTTCCCAGTCACGCTTAAACAAGTTGTCAAAAACAACGGTCAGGGGTAGCCCGAAATACTTCATTAGAAATCTCAACCCGTTGACCATCACGTGTTCATTGGGCATCAATTGAACCGGGCAGATATTCAGGTGATTAAACAACTAGATCAGGTCGGCCTCTATGGGGATCCTGAACTCATTCTGCACCATCTTCTAATTAATCGTAATACAGTTTGGGGGTGGGTCTGTCAAACATTGACCGAGCTTAGGCCGAATAACCCGATATCCCCGATGTTCAACATCTCCACCAAAGAGCAGATCTCTCAAATCGGCGAACATCTTTACCGTGATCTTGCATGGAACATCTCGGGGGTTGTTCTCTAATGATCCGAGGGGGACTTTGCACCCAGTGGAATATATATACAATCTTGTTCTTCCCCGAAGTCTTGCTGATTCGAAATGGACGGCCCAGCCTCCATCTCGGCCTCCTCGACCACTTACTCTTCCTCAATAATCGGCCCCTCCGGCCCTAGGTGTATTCTTACTGGGTAAACTATTAAAACTGGTTCGACTTGCAAAACCAGCGACGTCGATTGCATATCTCCCGAATCCTCCGCGTCACCGGTTATATCCAACACCCTACCCGGTGCCTGTCTCGACTGAGTCGACCCTACTCCACCAGAATCCAAAGAGCCTGAAGTATTTGAATTTGTGCTGAAGCCACTGAGTTTCTGGTCAGGGCTTTTTTTAGGACGCTCCGTATCACTCGACGTCCACGAGCTCAATGAGTTTGAAGCAGACATCCCACTGCCCAAGCAATTAAGTGAAAAATTGCTCGATGAACCCGATAGACTTACCAAAGACAGAAAAATTGCTCGATGAACCCGATAGACTTACCAAAGACTGAAAAATTGCTCGATGAACCCGATGTCCAAAATCGCCTTGCTGATTGATTGGATAGCTTGAATCTTTCAACTTTCTCTGATCTCTCTCTCGCGCAAAGTAGAAGGTATGAACGAATGTGGCCAAGGCTTTATATAGGCAATCAAAGGGCGGGAAAATCGAATACGAACCGTCACATTAATTGCGGCGGGACCCGTCGTGTCAGTTCAAAAGGCACTCGCTAAACGTCAAGTCGCGCACGCCTTTTCGGGGGCTAGTGACATGTGCAAATCCTAACATGCCACGTGTCATATACGAGGCCCCACGCGGATCCGCCACTTGGCTTTAAAGTCAAAGCAAAATTGGTCAATGATATCATGCAGGCCTCTGTGGTCGATTAAGCCGACTTGTTTCCACACCAGACTCCACGTCGGAGGAACATCGACCAGCTTGACAATCGGGCGCACCGGCCAGCTCATTAGCGGTCGGCCTCCTATTTCGTTGGTCGAATCAAACTCGGCCTCAACGATGGGACCTGCACCGCACGCCCAGCATTTAATGCTTCTGACATACCGTACTAGGCAGTTAAACAACATTCCATGCTCTGACACCAGTACAGGATGTTTCTCTCTCTCCTACAGGTATAAATACCCCATCATTTATGTCATTTACCAAGCACATTAACTGCACTTAAGTTTGCTTAATCGACGTAAACAATACTCGAATACTGACTTGAGCGTCGGAGTGCCGACATAGGGAAAAACCCCTCCTGTCCCTATTCGGCCTTCAGTTCACGTTTGCTACTATCTTCCAGGTCAACCTAATTTTGAGCTTCCCCAAAAAATAAATTCGAGTGATCTAGTCAACTCCGAGCGAACCAAGTCAACCAACCAGAATTCGACACGATCAAAGGGAGATCAGATAAAAAATTTGAATCATCATATCTCAAACATCATATTTATAAAATTTGGGACTTAGGGTTTTACATACCTCATCTCTTCTTATCATGAATCATAATCTTAACATACTACTAGATCCTTTATTTTACGATAATCCTCCTTGTCCGCTCAAGTTCTTTCATCTCCATGTCTCTGTGAGTTCGTCCACTTATGAGAGCTTGCCGGCTCATTCCAGCGAACTCGCCGTTCGCTTCATATTATTAGTTTGGTGATTTGGACTTCTGACGTCATCTATGTGTCTGGGCTGAACATCGCGGTAGATGTGTAGAACTCCAACAATGAGCCACCTGAATAAATAGGGGTTAAGATTAAGTGGTGATAATAATAATAATAATAATAATAATAATAATAATAATAATAATAATAATAATAATAATAATAATAATAAGGGTTAATTACACATAGCCCCCAAATTAGATAGGATAATTACAACCAGTACCCCATTTTTAGATATAATTACCAACACCACCCCTTTGGAAAAATTTAATTACACATAACCCCTAAAAAAATTAGGGTTTCGTCATGAATTTCCTGTTATGCCCCTATATTTTCAGTTAAGTATTTTTCAGATTTTTTTTTGTTTTGTGGCCCAACAAAATTAAATTATGAACTTCCTTATTTGCCTCTTAATGTATCCGGATATTTTTAAAATGTCAAAGGAATAAAAAAGGCTCTCCCCTTTTCAATTGTAAAGGGAATGAAAAATGGGTTTGGCTTTTCATTTCGTCTCGTGCCAAAGTGTTGCCAACCATAGGAAACCCTAAAATACTCATCTCAGAATCCTCTAAAACAGCTCATGTTTGTGAAGATTTATTCGATTTCCTACTCGATTCTCACTCCAAGCCTCTATTCTACTGAGGAAATAGTTCGTTTGTTTCTGGCGCAAAAGGGTTGCGGGACTTGAAGAAATTTTCAGCTATGAAAGGTAAGTTTTTAGCCATTTTTGAATATTTTTATTTCGATTCTAGCATTTTTGGCTTTGTGTCCCCAAAAGTTTTTAGTATTAGTATAAGAAATCATGTGGGGAGTATGTTATTAGCGAATTTCAGAACATAAATTTTGTGTTTTTTGTTGTAGTGTCTTTTTTGGTTTTATAATATATTATGATGGAGTGTTCTTAAGGTTTACCAAGAATTTTTGCTTTTCTTATGGGTTTTTGTTGTTTATTACGTATTTTCTGAAAACCCTAATGTTGAGGCAATGGCAGATGTGGCAGATAATGTTGTACATAGGAAGTGTTGCAGACATATTTAAGCAAACTTGAGACTCCGATATGCTGGTATATTGGTTAAGAAACTTATTTGGGCTGCTACTAGGTAAGAAATCTAATGTTTATTGTCAGTTTTCGATTGTTTTATGCCGATTCTAATGGTTATGCATATTTTTTAGGGCTTATACTAGGACCTAATTCAATGTTGCAATGAACAAGTTAAAGGATGTCAAACCTGCTGCATATCAATATATTCTGGACATGGGTGATCCATCTTTATGGGCTAGACACGCATTTAGTTTAGACATTAAGAATGATCATATAACAAACAATTTGAGTGAGTCTTTTAATGCTTGGATTGGTGATCTTAGAATGCATCATATTCATAAACTAATAGATGGTTTGAGGGCTAAGATAATGAATTGGATAGAAATTAGATATCAAAGAGCAAAAAGATGGACAAATAGAGTGTGTGGTAGGGTTGTTAAGATACTTAACTTAATGAAAGAAGAGGGTGCGAAATGTAAAGTGTTGGCTGGTGGAACAGATGAGATCCAAATCAATGACGGGATTAGATATTGTATTGTGGATCTTAGGCTAAGACGTTGTGATTGTAGATTCTGGGATTTGAGTGGGATTCGCTGCCATTACACATAAGAGATAGAATATTAAGGACTATGTTTATCACAGTTACAGTGTAGAAGTGTTTATGAGGGTATACAAAAATAAGATTAAGGGAATCCAAGACTCTAGTTTTTGGCCTAAGATGGAAGTTCAACCTAAAAAGATTTTGCCACCTTTGATTAAGAGACCTCCAGGCAGGCCCAAAAAATATAGAAGGAGAGAGGTTGGAGAAGCACCCAGGCTAATTCCATCAAGAAAAAGAGAAAAAGTGAAATGCGGGATTTGTGGTGTTTTAGGACACAACAAAAGATCTTGCAAATCAGGCTTAACCAAGGTAATATATTCTGTTAGTAAGCGTTGTTATTGTTTCATTGATTAGTAAGAGTTGCTATTATTGTTTAATTGATTCGTTATGTTATTGTTTACACAGGCTGGCGAAGGAGGGGTTGCTGTGAATGAATCACAGACATCAGTACAGTCAAATCCTATTTGAAGCATGAAGCTTTTATTGCTGATCTTGAAGCAATGTTTTGGTGGTGGTGTTATCAAATCTATTAGTTCTTTTGGTGGAGGCTCTAATTATTTTTGTGAACTTGATTAATGTTATTGTGCTGCAAGAATGATACTATAATGTTGCAGCTATCATGCTACTGAAATGCCTTCTGTACGGGTCAAAATGCTTTTGTTAAGTAGTTTCTTTATAAATTGGATGTTCAATTAAAATGTTGCTATGTTGCTACTGTATTGCCACCAGTGCTATAATGATATTGTAATTTAGCTGCTTTATGAATGTTTTTGTTATTATTAATGCAGAATATATTAGATGATTTATGGTTTGATTATGTACTCCCAAGCTAATATTTATAATGCTCCATTAATTTTTTAAAAAAAAACTCAAATTTATTAAAATTAACGGTTGCAGCAACTACTTTTGAAGAAAGAGGCAATTCAAAACTGTAATAAAAAAAATTACATTCAACCCCTATATTAATTTAATATATTACATTAAACCCCCAAGGTCAATTAGGTCATTCAACATTTGATAGAAATCAATAAGGGTATTTTTGGAATTTTAAAAAGATTTTGGATGATGTCGGCATATTTTGAACGAAAACCTAATTTTTTAGGGGTTATGTGTAATTAAATTTTTCCAAAGGGGTGGTGTTGGTAATTACATCTAAAAATGGGGTACTGGTTGTAATTACCCTATCTAATTTGGGGGCTATGTGTAATTAACCCTAATAATAATAATAATAATAATAATAATAATAATAATAATAATAATAATATAAAATAAAAGTTTGAAATTGTATAAA
>JBBMKE010258574.1:0-14156 GCA_037834125.1 Lippia alba | reverse complement strand
ATTTTATTCCGCCTCCTTCGACAAATGGTGCTCAAATGAAAAAATCTAGTATTTTTATCACCCCATTGAAGCCAATTAATCCTAGATTTTTTAATCCTCTTGTCGGAGAATAAGGTTGTACTCCTGAATGATTGTATTTTCTTCAACTTTCTCTAATCGGGGACAAAAACCTCTCGCAAGGTCCTTCTGGACTCTAAGCAAATCGTCGCGAAGTTTCTTTTTCTTGTAAAAAATATTCCCGAAGTGTTCTCTTTTCCAAATCTTCATATGGGAAGGAAGCTTGCCAAGCACGTCAATAATCGAACTCTTGTCCAGCCAAACTACCTTAACAATATCCTTGCACTTAGGGTCAGTGGTCCACACCAACTCGAACCTAAACGACTTGTTGGGTGGTGTAAAATTCACCCCATGACAACATGTGAGAATTGGGTGGTGATCTGAATGAAAGCGAGGGAGAACCAAAATGGTGCCCTCCGGGAATTTGGGTCTCCATCTCTTATTCGGCAAAGCATGATCTAGTCTCTCTCTTATGATGTTTCTCGATCTCTTTTATTCCACCAAGTAAGATAGGGCCTTGAAAACCAAGATCCATAAGGCCATATTTTCCATTCCTTCAACAAGTCTTTTACTTTTTCTCCATGACACTGGTGCACCTCCACATTTTTCACTAGCTCATTTGATGTCGTTGACATCTCCAAAAACAAGCCAAGGAAAGTTATAGGTCCTGCTCATGCTTTCCAGATTACATAAAAAATCATCTTTTCTTCTTTCGTGAGGGCTTGTGTAAATTCCAGAGCTTATCCACCCCGATTCAAGACTTGGTCCAATGATGGCGTGGATGGCTTGATCCGTAACTGACAAAATATGCACTCGAATATGATTGTTGTCCCATAAGAGCCAAATCCCACCACTCCGACCCCTCGTAGGTGCTCGACAAACGTTCAAAAAACCTAGGCTCGTAGAGGCCCTAGAAGCTCTATCTTCATTGATTCGAGTTTCCAACAAAAAGACTACGTCCGGCTGATGTTCCCTTATCAAATCTCTAAAGTTCATTTGAAAGCCCGGACTCCCAGCTCCTTGAATATTCCAAGTAAGAACCTTCATCAGAAAAAATCGAATAAGTGAGGAGTTGAGCGGAAACTGAACAGGCCATCTCGCACCTTTCCACATCAACTGGATCATCCAAATCTCTGCTAGATCGCATCGCCTCAATATCGCGTCCAAGCTCAACTTCACATTCAAAATTCATCTCGTAGGAGGCTCGTTCTCCTCCTGCACATGCCTCACTTTGACCCTCATTAATCCAAAAAGGTGGTCTATTATTCAAATTTGCACACAATAGTATATCGCCATGAAAATCGAAGTCAAATCCGCTGTCATCATGACCTCTTTTTCCACTCTGTACTGTAGTCTTGCATGGGGGTATTCTTGAAGTTGATCCATGATTAAAACCAAGATGGTTGGGCTCAATTATATCACTAGCAACGATAGGCGCCACATCCCCCGCACCTCATATCCAATCCACATATGAAATTAGTTTCCATACATGAACCAAACATTCGGCGAACGGGTGATAAAAGAAAAGACACTCCTGGCTAGGCGGAACTAATCATTGAACCAACAAAAGGAACGTAAAGACACTGTACAGTTGCGGAAGCAGTAAATATCAAGGCATGAATTGAGCTCACAGGCTCCAAAATAATAGCAAAGGCCGGCAAGGCCAAAGTAAACAAGTAATAGCCACGGGCCTACAATATACCGTAATCCCAAATAATAACAATAACAAATACATAAGTAATGAATGTTCTATGCTAGACACAAATTAAAGACTCGTACATGCTCTAATTCCCGCCTAGCATGCACATACAAAAGACTGCAATGTGGAGGGAATCAGTCTATGGAAGACTAAGCGAGGGGCATAAATAAATATAAGCACAGTTACCATGCAAACCATAACCACGGGTAAAGTTTTCAAGGAAAAGCAATAAGTTCAAATAAGCATCACCCGAGATTACGGCTATCAATTTCATTATTAATACAAATTCAGTCAATAATTGGCCCGACGAGTGAGGGCAAGTCTCCAACCTTACTCCAATCAATGTACATTATTCAGTATTCAGTTAAAGTATGTGATCCCACAATAAATTATAGTGCACAACCAGTTATCAAGTTCAGTCGATCTTTCTTTCTCCGAGTGATGGCGGGTTTGCAAGACTCGATCATCCAGTAAGATTGAGCATTGGGTACATGAATCCCAATGCCCGGAACTCCTTCATCTGCCAATCTCCTAGCAGATTCAAGGGGGTGAGAGCGTGTAAGAGTTACCCGTCAGCCCGTGCTTTCCCGGTTGGCTCAATACACTACTCTCGGGCTTACAGTGTAGAAATCATTTCCTCGCCAAAATAGTATAAGTTCCAAAGTAGTTGTAAACGTTTGAGGTTTTGGAAATCATAATAGGTATATACATTTTGGCCAAAAACTCACATAAGGATTGTAGGGTTCTAGATATAGCTAAAAATTAAACCTCACATATCCCAAAAGAGTAATACAAGCTACGGAGCCTGATCCTCGTACCCTGGGTCAACCTCTGTACAAAAAAACTGTGATAAAGTTGAGACTCGACCCCATGAACCAATCAATGACGAATGGCATGTGTAAAAATGTCATGAAATGCTTGCATTAATTATATATGATGTATATGAGTCAATTAGAGTCAAAAGATAGAATAAACGAGCCAAAACAAAAAGGGGGGACGAAATAATTAAACTAGGTGCCTAAGTTTACGTCCCGGCTAGGACGATTTTCATTGTAAATTGGATCCCGGTCGGGACAATCAATCATCCAGCTTCTGTATGATGCGATCCCGACCGGGATTCATTTGAAGCTTAAAAGTGTCCCGGCCGGGACTGAACTCCAGAACCCATACTGGAACATCATCCCAACCTGGATTGAAAATCCCCCAGGCTAGGACGAGGCTACTGCCTCAGCCCTTGTTTCTATAACGGGGCGTCCCAGCCGGGACTGTTTTATGTACAAAATGGGTCCCGGTTGGGACCTCGTGTTCGAAAAATAGGGGTCCTCGGCAGCAACAACAAAAACCACAAAAACCAACATAAAACAACCAAGACATGAATAATGAGATCAAACACCAACTTATAACAATATACACACAACATATAACACCAAACTCAAGCCAAGGATCTCATATATCATCAATTCCAACCATTTTCAATCATCAAACCCTTATTTATTACATTATATATTTAATGATCAACAACCACAAAAAATCATGCTATAAATGAATATATATACACAGTCTCATGCTTAAACACATATATAATCCATCAAGAATAAAAAATCCCACAAACCCTCACATTTCAGAAAAACCCAAACAATGCACAAAGTCTTATACACACCTCAAATGAAGAAATGAAGATGAAGAGAGGTAAGAAATGTAATGATGATACTCTGGTGAAACTCCGACGATCGCGGCGGCACTAGATGGTGGTGTAATGATCAAACCCTTATTTTTCCATTTCTCTTGAATGTGTGAGTGAGAGTGAAGAAGAAGAAGGAAAATGAAATGTGGTGTAGTGTATATGAGTGTATGTATATGTTAAGAGATGGAGTTGGTGAAATTATAGTGATATTGCATTTAGATCCTTTAGTTATTCAAATTAATGCAACTAAGTATGTAA
Organism: Lippia alba; assembly: GCA_037834125.1. Taxonomy (NCBI): domain Eukaryota; kingdom Viridiplantae; phylum Streptophyta; class Magnoliopsida; order Lamiales; family Verbenaceae; genus Lippia; species Lippia alba. The sequence goes on along the minus strand of JBBMKE010258574.1, from coordinate 10,458 downwards.
ATGTATGGAAAATGCACATAAGCCACATTGGTTATTAATTATGCCAACTAAGTCCATTTGAATTATTTCGTATTTAATTATACCAATTTCATACAAAAAGAGGGTGATAAAAGAATTAAATAATCTTATCACTTTTAACTCACACGCATGGCGCGCGTACTTTGTTGCCAAAATTTCGGGGCGTCACATCAATGAATTGTGATGTTCCCGGAGAAGTTGAGTTTCCAGCTTTGATTCTTTTAAGAGACAACGTTTTGGAGTTATTTTCAATCTCAACTATTTTTGGTACTTTTAGGTCATAGTAGGCGCTAATTTAACTTTTCCAGGCCCATTGGAAATACGACCCACTTTTCCTTCTAAGATAGGACTAGAGCTGCTTTTGGTAGCCTCCTTGCCTTTAGCAGAAAAATCAGAGTTTTAAGAGTTTTTTTTTGTAAGACATGTTTGTAGGAGAGATAACTTGAACAAATTCCTTCTGATGCAAATTTGTCTCATTCTCCACCTCTTCATCACGAAGCAAATCAAATTTATTCTCTTTCCGAGGTCTGATTTCTTGCCTGTTGCTTTTTCATATCTAAAGATTTGGTTTTCTCCTAGGAACTGACATCCAAGCGCCAAATCTGTCCTCTTTCACCTTTTTTACTATGCCAGAGCTTCTCGTTGTTGGGGTGGTTTAGGATTTGGCCCCTGCTCATTGTTTTCCTTCACCGTCGGACATTCGACGTTCCGATGGCCGATAAAACTGCAGGTGAAGTAAATAACTGGAAGATTTTCATAGCTAACCGAGTACAACTTCCCGTTCACATTAATGCCTCCCAGTAGGGGTTTGTTGAGATCCAGTTATACACAAAGCCTCACAAATTTGCCCAACTCAGTATAGTTTGTCTTCCTATCCACTTTCACAGGTTCCCTCAAACTGGTTGATATGGCTTCAACAATGTCTTCATCATAGTATTCCATGGATAATCCATCAATACGCACCCATGTTTTTGCTGTTGTGGTTTTATCCGTAGCTGCCTGAAAGATAGGCACCCACTTCCGTACCACCAAATATTACCCTCCAATCCTCCATGGACCGCCCGGTTAAGATCCATTCCATTCTATCTTTGTTTATTAATTTTAAAACATAACATCTATGGCTAATGTCAATTAGCTTGAAGTCATTTTGGAGGTACCACATGCTATTAACTTTGGCCGAGAGAAAGTTGATGTTGGTTGGCTTCCCAAGCATCTCAAGAATAACACTATTTCTCCACGGATTTCTAATTTCCTCCTCAATATCCTTGTCAAGAACAATCTTAGGATAAGGATAAGCATCAGAAGGGGGAATGATGGATATTTTCTTCTTCCTCTCAGAAGAGGTTTTTGAGAATCTCACAGCTTTATCTTGGGTTAGCTTTCCGGTGAGAGATTCCAGATAAGTGGCTCTTATAGATTGTGCTTCCAGTGGATTAGTAGCAGCCTCGTATTCCATTAATTCGTGTCCAAATTTCTTTTCAATCTCTTACTTTGATGAACGATGAACCACATCTTATTCCTCCCATGAGAGAGAACTTTCGGGATTTTCTCTCTCTAACCACATCGGATTCCAAAAACACTCTTAGTTATTTTAGTAACAAAAATGATGGAGGATTGGGTATTCTCGAAACTAGAAAAACCAATATTGCAATGTTGGCAAAAATTGGGTGGAAAGTTTTCAAGGATGAAAACTCAATCTGGTGCAACATTTTCAAAACAAAGTATCTAAAAGGAGCAAGCTTGTTGGATTACGAGGTGAAGCCTCAAGACTCTAGAATCTGGAAGGGTATCATGAAAAGCTTCCACAGGGTTTGTAACAACCTAATATGGAAGGTAGGCAAAGGGAACAAGATATCCTTATGGTACGTTCAATGGTTAAATGAGGGTAAAATTGGAGAGGATTTTGAAGTGGAAGTGCTTGAAGAAGAGGAATATTTCAGTATTGCTGATGTGATAGACGAACACGATAGATGGAAACTTGATCGTTACAGTACTAGAATGATGGAACGGGTTAAAAAACTTGTTGTGAATACTACTTTGCCTTTGAATTGCAATGCTGACGATATGATCATTTGGGGTGCTAGTGCCAATGGGAACTACTCTTGCAAATCGGCATATGAAAAACTCATTAAAGATCAGCAAGGTGACCAAAATAGGGAACGCGGTTGGAGATGGATTTGGAGGTTACAAGGACGAATGAAGCTGAAATTTTTTATTTAGCTTGGATGGCACAACAAATTGCTCATGAATGCACTCATGTATGATCAAAATCTTGCGATAAATGACATTTGTGTTAGATGTAATCGTGAGAGAGACGATGTTATTCACACTTTATTGAGATGTCCAAAAGCCATGATAATCTGGGAATACTTAATTGTTGGTATTGAGCTCAGCAAATTCCTCAACCAAGATATGGATAATTGGATTATGGTTATTTGTAAGAGCAACTTTCGTAATATTATCATTCTGGAGTGCCCTTGGAGCACAATCTTTATGGCGACGATTTGGTGAATTTGGAAAGCTAGGAATAAGAAAGTGTTTCAGAATGAGGAAGAAAACTATCGACATACAATCTAACATATTAAAGCTCTTGCCAAGGATATGCAATCATCTTTTCATGTGAATTTGTAACGCCCTGGTTTTTCAATGTTATAATTATGACATATGTGATATTATTTGCGCAATTTAAAATTCCTTTAATTGTGCTTTTATACGATTTAGTTGTTTATTCTTTACATTCCTTATATTTGAGAATTATTTGAATAAGATTTTAAAGTGAATTGAATGAATTTTGAATGTTATGAGCAAGAGTGATTTGATCACGTGTCGGTTCTCTATTATTTGAATTCAAATTTTCGTGGAATTTGAGTATGTTGTGGATGTATATGTTATGAACGGGTGCATGTACTCGTATTTCATTTTTGGATTTGTTTGGCATACATTTCAAGTTCATTTTAATTACATGATCGAAAAGGAGGCTAACGAGCAATTAGCTCACCTTTCGTTCCGACATGCATATCTTGAGCTGGGAATTCGGATTCGAATTCCGTCACCTCCATTGAACTTGAATCGATGATTCGGACTTAATGGGATAAGCCTCGTCTATTTCTAAGATCAATTGGACCCTCAAAATTCACCCGGAACTCACCTCACACTCCCTCTCTCGGCTAAAGTGACCTAACCCCACTAAAATGGCCCTAACTAGAGTTATACTGAACCAATTAAGGTGTGGTTTGAACCTATATGTCCCTAACTCAGCCCTTAACTCCCCAAGACCAAATTAAACTCATTTCACTCTCCACAGTTAGCATTTCTTCAGCAAAAAACCGAGACCCCTTTGGAGACAAGAAGTCACTATTCACTTTCTTCCTCAAGAGCTCAATCACCTTCATTTCTTCTCATCCCTTAAAGGTAAGGTTGAATTCTTGTTTGAAATCTTCTTTTTTTCTTTTAAGTGTCTAATTTAAAGATTTTATTGAGGTTTGATTGGGTTTTGGATCAAATGTGGAATAGTAAGGGTTTGATGGATTTTGTTGAGATAGCATGCTCTCTTGTGGTTTCTTGTGGATTGATTGATGATTCTTGCTCTAAACACATCCATAAATGTTTATATGGAACCATTTTTGTTGGTATTTGAAGAATTGAAGAGATGCCATGATTAGATTTTGAAGGTTTTGTGAAGCTTTGATCATATGTGCATATCCCTTGCATTAGCTCTTGTTTTGGCTTGACTTAGGGCATGAAATCCTTGCATTCTTGTAGTATTATGTTACCTCAATGTGTGGTATATGTTTCTGCTACGTTTGGGAAGGAATGCATGGCTGAATAGGGGAGAAATAGAGCAGGAATCAGCCTCAGTAAGGGGTAACGGCCGTTACCCAATTTTTATGCTCAAAATTGGGTAACGCCCGTTACCTGGTACAGAAGGTTTGCCCAAGATAAACTTGTCCAAATTAACTGAAATTTTGATAAAACATACCTTTTTGAGTGTAGAACAACCTCCAATTAGATTCAACTCAAAATTCATCTTGGTTTATGAAATATGGCCTTCGGAAAATTGTGTCGCCACTTTGCCTGAATTCTGCACTTGTCCAACTCCACACCTACGCCATTTTTAAACCACTTTGAAACACGATTCGAACCATACACCATTTGAAAGACTTGTTTTTCTAGTTTTATCTCCAACAAAAAAAACCCAATTTGGACTTCTAAATCTTTAGATATCTCCATTTTACGGCGCCTTGCGCATTGTGGAAAACTGTCAGATTTTGCAAGATCACGTTCGGAGCTTCGTCTTGCACTTCTTTTTCATTTTTCTTATAATTTCCCACCCTGATTATGATCCTAACATGTTATATGATGTATTTTGTTCATTTTGTGAAATTTATTGATGCGCTTGATGTGTTATGTGCAAGATATGAACTCACATGCCCTTATTGCTCCTTTATTTGCATAAACACTATGATAATTGAGATGTGAACCCTAATTGCATGCTTTACCCTTGTTTTATGATTCATATAACTTTGTACATATTTAATTATGTGTTATGATCATTTTTTGGAAATTATGGATCGTTTTGATATGATTTATGAAAGGTACAAGCTTGAATGGATATGAACGCTTCAAGAATGAATGAAATCATTGACTATGTGCCTTGATGCATTTCCATGACATGCTATCACCTCTTATGCACTTCATATCATGTTAATGCATTGTCGTGTGTCATATATGGTTCATTTGGAGTCTTGAGTTTCACGAATACGCTGTGTTGTCTTTTGTACAATTTTCTCCAAGGTGGAGACGTGTCGGGTTCATAGGCTATCTTCAAGTCTTTTCTTCTTTTGGTATTGTTGGTAAGGTGTAACAAGTGGGTTTCTCTTCTACTAGTTAATGATGATGACCCGATATATTCCCAATATGCAAGGTTTTAAGCCAAAGCATTATATACATATATATCGAGTCTTTTCATCGAGTAAATGATTTCAAACGTTAAGCCTTTTATTTATGAACGTCTACCCTATGTTTTGCTGAATTGATTGAATGCACATTTATGATTTATGGGGCCCAGGGACTTAGTGTGCGTGGTGACCCGGGGATGCAAGGACTGACGGTGAACCACTTACGCTATTCCCAACCAAATTGCGATGATACCGGACCCCGCTAGAAGATTGGCGGGGAATGGGAGCTGAACGCCAATTGGGGGATTCATCTACCCCCATTGGACTATGATTGGGTGGTCGAGTCTTGCAAACTCGCCCACTAATCGGAGAAAGGATGGTTTATGATTTATGATTGTGCACAAAAGATTTAATGCATGATAATAATTGAATTATGAATTATGATTTATGAACTATGACTTATGATTTATAAATACACGAGGTGGAGGTTGGAGACTTAGCTTTTCGCCGGGCTCACTATGACCTAATGAACGACTTATGAATTGAAATTGATTGCTATAATCCCAATTGATAACTCCTTTTTTACCCACTTGGGAAATTCCTAGAAAACCTCTTTTGGGATTATAGCTTGCATGTACGTGATTTAAATTATGTCGTATATTATATTTATGCCCCATTTTTATACCCACCAGTCTCCTATAGACTGAACCCGGTTTTCATTTCAGTTGTATTGTACAGGTTTCCTTTTGAAGAGTGCTAGTCGGGAATGCCCGTTACTTTTATACACACTCATGTTTACTTATTGTCGCATCTATGTTTATGAATGCCCGTGGCGCTTATGAATTATTTATGAATTGTTGAGGATGTGAATGTCGTTTCTATTGGATTTTATGATACTTATTATTCGAGCCCATGGCTAGCTTTGATTAAGTAGTACTCATTTTAGCTTCCGTATTATGGTTGCATTGCTCTGATTTTTTTTAGAATTTTGGATTGATTGGTTTAAGGGTTAGTCCTGCCTAGCCTAGCGAGTAAGTTGTGTCCCCGTTCGCTTGATTTGGCCCGTGTACGGACTTCCATTTTATAGGCGGGTCGAGTCTTAGTGCGGGAGATGTGGCGTCACGCGCCGGGCGCTACAGAATCAAACAAGCAAGGGTAAGTTGAGAGAAATTGTCGGTTGGAAGAAGCATAGAACTAGATGGTGGAAACTTAATAGCGACAGTAGCATTTTGGGTGAATGTAAAAGAGCAGCGGCAGGAGGAATTATACGGGATGATCATGGAAGATGGATAACTAGTTTTTCCATGAAACTGGGTGACAAAACGATAATGGAAGCGGAGCTTATTGGCCTTGGAGAAGGTCTGCGAATGGCATGGGAGAAACGACCTCAAAAATTGGAGGTGGAGTTAGACTCTAACTCCACATTTAGAGCGTCACTATCTTGGACATATTGTGGAAGATTGCAAAATATTAATTTGGAACCTTTGGGAAGTTACAGTCAAGCATATTTGGAGATAAGGGAATGAATGCATAGATTGGCTTGCTAAACAAGGACATAAGGTTGAGTTATATATGATTGAATGAGACTCCCCCACCTCGAGGGAGTTTGAGAAATATGATCTCTGAGAAAAGGTGCTGAGCACCTTTCCTTTGTTGCCTGACTAAAAAAAATAAAAATAAAATAATAATAATAATAATAATAATAATAATAATAATAATTTGAAGCAAATAAATTAGGAAGTTCAAATTAGGATTCCTTCTTTAGATTATGTTTCTTATAATGTTGGAACAATTCGGAAATGGATATATATATATATATAACACCTGAAAAAAAAAAGAAAAAAAGATGCAAGTGTTATAAATTAAATAATACCACAAGAAAAACAATTAAAATTACGATGAATTATATTGCTGAGATTTTGCAGATTTGTATACTCTATCTCATTGGGCACGATATGCAATACAACCTCCTATTTGTAGAGGAAATTATACATTAAGGTATGACTTTAATAGTATAATATATGGATGGTTGTATAGGCAAACTATTCTTTTGCACTATTTCACAAGTTGTAAGTCTTGTCAACTGTGCAATCTTTTACTTCTCAATACTCCCCCTTGGGATGCTCATGCAATTTTCTCTTACAATGCTCCCTCATTAAAAACCTTATTAGGTAAAATTTAGTGGGATAAAAACTTGAGTAAGGAAAAAGAGTACAACTTTGCATGCTCTCCCTCATGTTAACACCAGTGAATTCCTTTCATAAATTTCGAAAATAACGCATTTCAATATTATATATATGTTTCCTGAAAGTTCCAGTAGAAAGTGCCTTCGTGAAGAGATCTGCCGAATTTTCATATGATTGAACATATTGAATATGTGGCACCCCGTTCGATATATCGCACAGGTGTGCGTCACGAAAGAGTTACTTTATGCGCTTATGTGTTACTTTCCAACTTTGAGTTATTATGCGATTAATTGACTAAAATACGAACAAATAAAATATGAATTCTTGCATGACAACGTGGGAATTGATTTAATCATTAGAATTGTTATTGGGATAAGACTTGGGTCTATTTGTGTTTTGGGCCTAATTTAAATTAGGTTGGTTTTGGGTTCGTTCGGACTGATATGAGCTCGGGAATTCGAATCCGAATTCCGACACCGCCATTGGGCTCATTCATAGAGTCGGTTCATTAGAATTTATTTCATACCCTTTGGCAACCGTTTAAGCTTTGAAAGCCTTTTTAATCCGGTTCACTTAAATCGAGAGTCACTTTAGACCGTTTTTCCCAACTTTGACCTAAAATCGAAAATTATCCGCCACATATATAGCCTTTGTCACTTTTCTCTCATTCATTTCAAATCCCCAACCAAGCGTCAAGAGGAAGAGTCATGGAGAATCTACAAGAGGAGATCTACCTTTGCACCCTTCTTCCAATCTAAGAGCTCATATCTCTTGATTCTTCACTTCTTCAAGAATCAAGGTATGTTCCAGGTTTCCTTTTTTATTCTATCCTTGTTTTGAGCATGAGATTTGGTTGTATGAACTTGAATGGTGAAATCATGTGAAAATGGTAATAATGCCCAACTTTGGAAAATATGGTTAAGTTGATGAATTCATGAGTCCTTAAGCATGCTTTGACCTTCAATATGCTCCTTGTGTGTTCTATTTGCTGGAAATTCATTAGTAGATGGCTAGGGATTCAAATCACCATGTTTAGAGCTTGAAATTCATGAAAATGGGTGTTTGAGATTTTGGGTAAAAACCTTTTTAAACTCAAATTAATTGATATCTAAGTGTCTAGCATGATTTATGTGATATTATACTTGAGTTTAGTGAAGTTTCATGGTTATTTGGTATTTTTTGGCCATTTTTGGGCCATCTTCGTCTTCTACATGAAGCTGTCAAGCTTCTACATCAGTTCAGAGGCCGGAACGGCCGTTCCCATTTGGCCTTGGTGCCTGGAACAACCCTTCCCGCCAAGGGCTGATATCAGCACGCGATAACGGGAAGGACCGTTCCCGTCTTTGCCTTGCCTTGGGAACGATCGTTTCCATATGTAGTTACGTATGGGAATGGCCGTTTCGGAGCCTCTGGACACTTTTACACTTTGCTTTCATACGTTTATGCGATCCGTTTGTGTTGCTTTAAGACTTATATGCTTTAATATGCTTTCAAATGCATCTTTGAACTCTAATACTACATCCATTGCATAGTTTGGTGAATAATGTGAAATTATGCTATGTGACCTAAGTGTACACTTCATCCCATGTTGCATAGCATTCATACTTTGCACGCCATGCATTTTATTTGGTTCATATAGAGTCTAAGTCTGGTTTCTGTACGTTTGTTTCAGAGTTTGGTGGTGTCGGTGAGCCCCGAGGTTTCACACTCTCAGACTCTACTTTCACGAGGTGAGGTTTAGGATTTTGTATAGTTATTAACCTATGGCCTTAATGTGATGATTTCTATCCCTGTATGAGAGTATATCTATATTTATGATCTACTATGTGTCGGATATGATATGTTTATTCTCTTGTAATCCACCTTTTGGTCCTGAAAATTATGTATGTTGGTATATATAAGTCATTCTGGAAAAGTATGATATTATATGATTCTGTAGTGAGCTAGCCATGAAAGATTGGCATCTGTTCTGTTCTGTTATGTTCTGTCTGTATGTGGATCCAGAAGCTTGTGTACGAGTGGAGACCGGTACGGTATAGGGCCGTCGGATAAGCCACTGTGCATAGTTCCATTGAGATATCTTCACATGACCAATGGGAGTAGGGGAGGTGTGATATCTTGAGCCTCAGGTGTACAACAGAGGAGGACACTTGTGGGTTGGCTTTGTTGGAAAAATGGTAAGAAACGCAGCGGAAGTTTTAAATTTTTTTTCCAAAAACCGGATCTAACTCGTGATACTTATACTTAAACGGAAGGAAAAACAAATCTTACATTTCTGTTTTTCTTTCTTGAAGCAATTCAGCCACCCAGAATTGCTCTTCAAGCGGCTTGACTGCTCTCCTTGGTTTTATCGATTCTTTACAGACTCCACGAAAGTAGCCCTCTAGAGAATTAGTCCACCAATATGATCACAATCTACTAAGGGAGGATGCTAGTTCTGTTAGTAGTGTTTAGGCCATTTCTAAGGTTTGATATGAATGTGGATAAAAGAAAGGTGTTCAACACATGAACCAAGAGATCATCACCTTTGAAAGGGGAGGAAAGCTCCCATTTATATAGGTTATGGGAGGGGACGGCCGAACCCCTTAGTGTAGCGCCCCCAAACACTACAACTCCCGCTCCGCAATACCCTCGAGCGGATGTGAGACATAGCACTCGAGAAATACTACGGCGAACGGTCTAAATAATACTTAAGTAGGGTCAAATGCAGCGGAATTTAAAACCTAAATTTAAACATCATACTAAAATGCTGAAAGGTAAAGCATATTATAATAGGGGGTTTAAGTATTAATGTAACATAGCTAAAAGGTAACTTACTGAAATATTTACACAATCAGGATTGTATGCCCTAAATCTAATCCTGACCTAATATGAGTATGACACCTATGGCTTCAAGGTACCTCTAGGTGTCGCTGTCCTTGCTCCCAGAAATCATGAAGTTGAAAACCAGCGAGGAGTTAGTCAAAGTGACTAATTGAAGATTATTAATATTTAGAAGTATAAGTGGTTATATATATATATAGACGACCAAGAAGTTCTTGATCGAAATAAATTCAATTAGGATATAACAAATAAGATACGGTTCATAAGTTTAAGTAGGGGATAAAGGTATGTGAGAGTGTTCTGAAATATGAACCGTTAATAAAGAATTTGAGTGGCCCGCAAGTAAGGCCCTTTCACCCGAACTCTGTAAATAATTGTAAAATAGTAACGGGTTGATCAAGGCACCGATACTTTAATAAAACCAAGATGATAATAACTCCTTACTCCAGTGCCGTGGGGAGCTACCCATAGTGGCAATAACACGAAGCGAGAAGTAGTGTTCCCTTATAACTTGACATGGAATAACTAACCTC
>JBBMKE010258465.1:0-14157 GCA_037834125.1 Lippia alba | reverse complement strand
TTTGTTATGTCCGAATCGCATGTTTGATACTCTTTCTTCAATACATCGCTTATATTAAATTTAAAAATGTTCTATACCGTTATATATATATATATATATATATATATATATATATATATATATTCTTGTATTTGTATATATCGTATCCGTTTAGTATCTTCATATCCGTATTTATGCTCGATAATTGACTATATATCTTTCTGACATCAGCTTCTGGAATCACTTTAGCTTCATGACACGTAGAATGTGTCGAATTTCAACGTTGATTCCTTGTGCATTTTCAATTTGGATAGCTCAGAATCTTCAGGTTTTTGGGACAAAGCCTATCTGATTTTTGTTTTCTGTTTACTTTTCTGATGCTTAGTCGTGTGTGAGGCTTATGGCTGATGATTCTCTACACCACGATGGAGTAGCCCTACCATTACTAAACAGTAACAAATATGACTAATTTCTTGTAATTAGATAGTTGAAAAAATTTGTCGTCTAACTTAATTGTGTTTTCGGTCGACTTTGATTTTAGTCTGATCACTAATATACATCGTTCGAGTAGGAGTGTTATTTATGAATGTTCTTCTACTAGAAATGAAATATTAAGGTCTGTGAGTGTAATTGATAATATGATCAGAGGGACAAATTTGTAATTATTTATAAACTCGAGAAGTATATGAAATTCTCCGGCGTAAAAATATTAGCCGAGAAATGTATAGGTTTCGGGGCTTTTTCCTTACTATAATTGCAATCTTGAAAGGGTTTATCTCTAATATGAGAAGAGTTAGGTTTTCATTTATAATGCATAGATACGGACACAATAATACAGACATGATACGATACAGACATGACGATACGAATTTCTTTTTTGGAGTTTTCTACGTAAGGAGTGTCAGAGACCGTGTTGCATCATCAATTTTCATACACCAAATCGACAATTGGCAAAAAAAATTTGAAAATTACTAAGAGATGGATCGATTTGTAGCCTTTCTTAGTATAATAACACTGATCACAATCTTTAAAATGTAGTTGCTTATAATTACAGGTCCTTCACTATTGAACTTAACACACTTAATTAGTCCCATAATTTTTCAATATTCGACTAATTCAGTCCTATATTCACACATTTAGTCTTCAATTTTCACATTTAAAAACAAGAAACAAGAACATCAAATTAAGATAGGAAGACATAGAGTTTATATATATTTAGTACAATTGTGCCATACTGATATATGTTATATAAAATCAGTACAACAAAGTATATATACTATGTTTCCTCCATACAGCATTAGCTGTTACAAAAGCCTACCCTAGCCACACTAGAATTAAACTTTAGAAAAATGATCACTAAAATTGATCATTTTAAGCCAAAGTTTAATCTTCTTGAATTGTTATTTATTCATGCAGCTAAAGCCACAATGCTCCAGCATCCTTGAGCATCTTCTTAAGTGAGCCGTCGAGCTGGAGGGTCATCACCGTGTGTGCGGACCCCACGAACCTCCCGCCTACGAACACTGCAGGCACCACGGGGCTGCACCCGAGCTTCATCAAGGCCCGTTCGATCTCCCTCCCTCTAGAATCCTCGTCAATCTCGTGGATCAGGGGGCTCACCCCCTGATCGTAGAACAGTCTCTTCATCGCATGACACATGCAGCACGAACTCTTGCTGAAGATCACCACCGCTTTCTGAGACGAGATTTTTGCTATGACATCCATAGTGATGGAAGAAGTTGGAAGTTTTTTCGTTCTTGGTTGTGTTGTGGAGAATGGAGGGTTTGTGTAATTTTGGAATGTTAGAACTGTGAGAAGTTGATGAGAAATGAGGGGTTGTGGGGGTGTATTTATAGAGGCCTGTGATATTAAAATGAAGGTCTGATTGATGACAAAGAATAAATGGGATTGGTGAGAAAAGATTGAAGGTTCTCTTAGATATTATTTGGATAGATGCTAAGATCAAATAATATATGAATTAAGCACGACTTTAACTAAAAGTAGATTCATGGATATTGTTTTACAATATGTTATTAATATATAAATTCATAAAATTTGAGCAAGTGTAATTCAAAAAGTTTGTCCACCAAAAAAAGTTATCCTCTCGTGTCGTAAATCATGTTTTCTCAACATCTAAATCAATCTGTCACTAAGATGCACAGATATAAATACAGCGAACGAAAAAGATACAACACGTATATAGCAATACAAAATTCTTGAATTTTTCATGTGAAAACTGTTGGATAAAGCGTCCAACACGAATATATGATACGACACAACTTGATAGAATGATATTTTTAGAAATACACGTGCATCACAGGTTAAACCAATAGAGCGTCAATCATTCTTTCAAATATCATTGTATTTGTAAAAATTCAAACTCAAAACTTTTAATTAATTTATGTTAACATAAAACTACTCATAACTATTCCAAAATACCCTCTTTTTGTGTCCTAAATCGTGCTTTTATGTATCTAAATTGATTAGTCGATCGAATCGAATTACTAAAATATGTTATTCTTTCTAATATTAATTAAAAAACCAATATAATGATACTTTTAATTACCTTTAACGATATTATATAATATGGTATGCGGTGAGTAGTTCTTGATTCTTATTCTCTTGTGGATATAAGAAGTGTTACGTGCTAACTCGTGGTTTGTGTGAGTAACTTGGGAATGTCAACTTTGATATTCGCATGGAAAAGATGTTATTTGAGAATCTCATCAAATATATTGGGCATATAATCCTAATTATATATTATATATATAAATCAATGGGTATTCGCTGAATTCTTTTTCTCATTTTCTTTCTCGTATTTTGTTCATGTTTTATGTATTGACCTAAACTTTTTTATATAAATTCGGAATTCTATTAGAGTTTAATTCTTTGTCTAATGTTATACCTAAATTCTTTATATTCCCTTCCTCTCTCTGTGAATTTATATGTAGGGCTCTTTTACAGCTCCATCAAATTATCTCTAATTAATATTCATAACGAAACGAGTGTCTCCGTGTCTCCTCATATACAAATTCTAATAAACTCGCTCCTGAACACGCGAACTCTTCATATTATGTTTCTCGTGAGACTGACCACATGTTTTAATTTGATAGAGTCCATCAAATATATATACATGTATATGCTTCTAGCCTATAGGACTATAGGAGAGCGACTGATCATATTCGAAGTGCTCTTCATTTGCAATATGTTTGGATTGGATAGAACATCCTGAGTGTGTGCGTGCATGTGTGTGTCGTAAGTGAGAATGATAAAAAATAGGACCACAATCGTAAGTCAAGAAATTAAGAAAGATGATATGTGATAAAGTTATTGCATCATAGGAAAAGAAATTCCCATAGTTTTTGTTACATGACAGTTGATCATCGCCCACAGACAATCTTGCCATCGTGGAAGATGCCAAACCTTATATGCAACTATCCCCACCCCAACCACCTTGGAAAATTCTATCCTAAATCCGATTCGACTTAATCCAACCAGTTATATTTCTTATTGTAATTTGGTTAGTCATACTCCCCAATTTTCCACCAACTACACGACAGGTATAAAATACTCGTCTCCTACTTAGTTACACCGATTGGTCGAGCCAGACTCAAAATAGAATTGTCCACCTTATACCGGGTCAGAATCCGAATTTAAAATAAGAACGACGAAAATTAAATACAAGAGACGAAAATATAAATATACTAAACTATGTATAAAAATAACAAAAATTCAAGATTTAGAGCGGAGGACGGTAGAGGCCAACAAAAAGTTTTCCGATCGATGTATAAAATATGTATAAAAATTCATAATTCATAATTTTCCAATTATGCATCCGGCCAACAACAAGTTTCCGATGCAAGAAATATCGAGGGAAGAGGCCGGTTGGCAGCCCCGGCCACCAACCCTCCCGTCGGTGTGTGTAGATATACACAAGTAATATCAAGGTTCTAGACCGTTCGATAGCTCGTGATATCCTGACTATCAAAAACTGACTCTTATAAACACATGATTACAGCAGTCTGAATTTAGTTCGGTCTAATTAAACTTGAGTCAAGAAGGATTGAATATCTTATAGTTATAGTTGATTAGTGAAGATTTTACAAAGACCGACCAATTAAATGTCAAATATAATATATATACTTACAATATAATTAGTTGGAGTTCGACCGAATCGGACCTTATGTTAGAATTTTACCTAAGAATCGCATTATTCCTCCTTTATGTAAAACAAAGACAACAAGAATCACCGGCCTATAACTGCAGATGCATTATTGGAAAATCAGTTGGCGTTGCCCTTATCCACTTGAATTTTATTAATATCATATATATATTTTATATTATACAGTATAACTGCAGTCTGCAGGACTATATATTCTCAGAGATATCACAAGAAAAGTCATCAAATTATAACTGAGAATAATAATATGTTCTTCTTCATCATCTTTTCTTTTTCAACTTTTCTCTGTAAGAACATACATATATACATAATTAGAGCCATAATAATATCTCCACAAAGCCATGCAGATAACTAACTGATCTCACTGATTCCTTTGATGACACACAGAAACATTCCCTTTCATCGCGCGCGGGTATAAGATATGAACCTCTCCCACTTACGCCGACCAATAATTCATATTCTATCTTACAAAAATGAATAAGAAATTTAATTAATTATGCGAAATATTAATAACAACGTATTATTAATGGTTAATTGTGATAGAATGTCTTTGATTTGTGAGGATCGTATTATGGGTTCGATTCGGATTGAATTAATAAGGTGTACTAAAGGTCTCCCTAATAAGTGTATATTCATATATTCAAATATGAAATATCTTATTAAACTAATATAACGCTCAATATTTAGTTTATAGTATACAAATATATTAGATCGTGTTGATATGTTAGTTTACAAATATATATGTAATATGTTGCTGCAGTCAAAATGTGATATGTTGGTCATAAAGAAAAGAATATATATATATATATATAAGAGAAGTCTGAGAGGATTTTCGAATTTAAGTGGAAGCATGTATTAAAACTTTCACCATTGATTTGCTCAAAAAGATAAGTGAGCTTCATGGTTAATTCGTCATGATCAACATATGATCAAACCCTATACATACATATGATTTTTTTCTTGATCATCTTTACATATAGAGCTAATATTACATATGGATCAGAGCCATAGGGCTCCAGCATCTTTGAGCATCTTCTTCAATGTTCCATCAAGATGAAGCGTAAGCAAGTAGTCGGCAGACCCCACAAACCTCCCTCCAACGAAGACAGCCGGCACGACTGGCTTACACCCGATCCTCATTAGGGCCACCTCAATTTCCCTCCCGTTTGGCAGCTCATCAAGCTCGTAAACGGTAGGGCTAACCCCTTGCTCGTAGAAAAGCCTCTTGATTGCATGGCACATGCAGCACGAGCTCTTGCTGAAGATCACTACAGCCTTTTGGGACGCGAGTTTTAGCACACTTTCCATAGTTAGCTGATTGTAATGTTGTTGTCTAAGTGGAGAAAATGGAGGGTTTTGATCGTGAAGTGTTGGAGATGATGAAGTTCTTGAGACTTGAGAGAAAGATAAGAGTGGACTTTGGTTTGCTTGGTGATGTTTGGGGGGGTTCTTGGTAATATTTATACTGGTGGGAAAGTGTTTTTATTTATTTATTTATTTATATTTTCTTTTTCTTGAAAGGGGTTGGAAAGTGTTGAAGATGGTTGCTTTGAATGTGTGGATTTGCTTTATTTGGGATTGTCTTAGCGTAATATATGATGCAAAAGAAGGGTCAAATTAAAATTCCTTGACATCAAGAATAGATGCTCTATGTAATTCTTAATAGTTTAGTATTGTAGAAGTGTGCCTAAGATAAGGATTGAGTGGATCTTTGAGGTTTACTGCGAACTATATATCGATACAGACACAATATTTATTACGTAACAGTTATCCGATAATGCAGAATATTTTAAGAAAATTTATTATTCTTATAAAAAGTGTACTTGTGTGAGAATAATCTAAATATAATATCTCAATTATTTTGATTACAAGGAATTTGCAATTTAGAAGTAAGATAAATTATCATAATAGTTGTCACTTAAGTTTCAATAACAAATATTATCGATCAATGATTAATCTCATATAGAACTAAAAGAAAATAGTTAAGCTCGTAGAAGTTTTAGAAAGAGAATGATATATCTTCATCACTATGCTTGGTTTATAAATTCCAAATTAACGATCAAAATCAAAATAACCGGCCCACAAGAAAGAGGGTCGACCCAATCCAACCCGACCCGGGGATCTTGACCTTACGACACGTCCCAATAATGTTGTGGTCCTCTTTCTTTAAGGGTATTACCTGTATCAAGTAGCTAAGTCAACCAAGAATTTTATTCTTTTATTTCATAAACCATAATAGTTTCTGTTATAAACATAAAAAGTAGTAAACTTTTAAGGGAGCCCCATAGATAAGGATAAGGGCTTCTGCAGAGAACAATGAATTTGGTGCTTGATAGATAGATAGAAGAGATTCTTCATTTCAAGCTAGAAAAAAAAAATAAAAAAAAAGTTAAGGATTGTTTGACTTGTTGCAAAATTCTAGAAAAATCACTCATGATAATGAAATATGGAGTTTTCTATATGTACACTTCTTGCCATTTTTGTTTGGCATATTCCCAAAAGATTGAGCTCTTATGAGAAAAGTAGAAATGTATAACAAGGTCATATATACATGCATGGTTCCACACGATTGACATAAGTCTATGCATATGAACTAGCCACAACAAAATGTAAAAAAACGTCCTGAAAAAGCTCTGTCGGTGAGTTGTTAGTATTTCCGACAAAATTGTGACGAATCACTGACGGTGGTCAACGTAATGATGCATTTACAAGAGAATTACATTGATCAAGGGATTGGTTTGAATCGATATATAGGACTAAACTTGTTCTTCTTTCTATTCTTTTCTTGGCAAAATGAAATATGAGTCATTCTTTGAGGGAAAAACGTTGGATGGGAAGTAGTGAACAAAATCAGCAGCACAACGAAATTTCCAAGCAATCAGGTCCCCTAATTAATGTAAATCCTAAGTCTAAACTAACGAGCAGTATTGGAATTCTCTCGTTATCAATATCATTTTCTCTTCTTCTCTTTCACCTTCGTTCGTCTCTCTACAAACTTTCTCAAAAATTTACTCAACGAGCATTGCTGGAATCCTCTCGTTGTCACTATCATTTTCTCTCCTTCTCTTTCGCCTTCGCTCATCTCTATGTAGACTTTCTTAAAAATTTATTCAACGAACAGTGTTGGAATCATCTCGTTGTCACTATCATTTTCTCTCATTCTCTTTTGCCTTCGCTCATCTCTTGCAAACTTCTCAAAGGTTTGCTCGTTGTTGCACTAGCGTCTCACTGTCCTCATTCACCACTATCCGTTATTTATTGCTAGCCAATTTTAATATTTTGATTTTGTTATGTCTCTCGTATGATGTTTGAACCTCTCATAGTAAGAGAGGTTTGAGTTTCTCGTTTTGGCCTATTGTTTCGAAGTTTATGTATTTCATTGAGTCTTTACTATACAGGTCGTGTATTAGGATATATTTATTAAGAATTTTATCTATTTATTCAATACGATCTGAATTGTACTAATTCACCCACTTACTAACCACTATAATTAATGATTATCCCTTAAAAAGGTGTGTGCATCAATTATTAAAAGATTTACATCTTTTGAAGGTATAAGCATTGGTTTTATATTCTCCTTATCGTCTTATTAATTCTTAAACTTCCAAATCTTGCCTTTTTCTCTATTCGTTTGCTTTTTCATTCCTAGCTTTACTTTTTTAGATCTCAAATTAATTGTTGTGAATATCTACTTAAAATTGTAAAGTTATATAAAAGTGATCTGATAATTTTATCGTCTTCCAGTTATAAACAATTTGTTCTCAAAGAAGACATATATATAAAGAAAGGTTGAGATATGAACAAAAATATCTATATGTATGTAGTAGTGTATCGTTAACTGTTCCATGTCGAATGTACGTTAAACTAATTCTTACACATTTGTTCAATTCTCACCTAATTAGCTAATTAACTTCTATATTAAACTCGATCAAATGCATGATAATTGAATACGATACCAAAACATATCGCATCATGTGTTTAGTTAAATTTCACATTGAACTTGTATATATTCGTGTATATATATACTTATTATATATTGAACTTCTACCATAATTGTCACTTCATCGATCAACTAATATTTTAGGGTAGCATCGCGTATGCTTCACTAGTTATGGCAAAAGGAGCCGAAAGTTATTAATAATTTGTTCTTGATTCTGATCATTTTTCGTGCCATCTCATCAAAAAAGAATCATATAATAAACTGACCAAAATCTCGACAAAGATTTTGATAGAATATTAACAATACTATAATGTCCTGAAAATAAATAATTAAAGAACTTTCGATTTTAGTTGCCTTTTTATCGTCGAAATTGTAATGCTGAGAGCATATCTTAATTAATTAAGATAAAGTTGGCCAGCTTTTCATTTGTACTTTTTTTTATTTATTTTCCTTCTAGCAGAAAGAATAATCGTATATATGCATGAGCAACTTGTACATATTTTTAATGCTATACTTTGTTAATTTCATATAGTTTAATGTTTTTGCTTCTGTTGTGGCTGCTTATCATTGTAATACACGGGATGCTAAGAATAGGCCTCGTCCATATTCCGTACGAAAGGTCATATTCTCTTTTTCTATACTTTTGAAAAAAAGTAATAATTTGTCGAATTTCGAGGGGCATGTCCGTCAGGGAAACAATCGGAAAATAATGGCACTACCGATGAGTTTCCAACGGTATATAATCCGTTTCTATAACAGACTTGCCGAAAATATTTACGGATGTTATTCCAATTGGTTACTGATAGAATAAAGTTCAAAATAAAAAATTAAATAACTAATCCATGGGTACCTGATAGAAATCACATCACAATGCTTTAGTTGTTGGCTCGATCAAATTCATAGCGTTCGAATATTTAGACAAAGAATAATCCCCATTTGAAGGGAGAGATTTACGTTTTTGCAATTCGATCCAACTCGGGGTCAAACTCGGTGCAATGATAATAATTCAATATTCATCTTAATTAGTCCACTAGTTTTGGGTTTCTAAATTCAATCCCATTTCATTCAATTTTATTCCTTTTTTTTAAATAAATATAGAACATTTTATTATGGTAAATAATATATATAAGGATAGGGTTTTTTTTTCTAAAAAAGGACAATGAAAAAAGAAAATTATAAGTCAAGTTCAAGAAAATCGACCACAACATGAGAGAATTAGTTCATTCCACTCCGACTCAAAGATTGTTGCTAATATGGGTTACGAATATTATTGTAGAGCCCATCAAGAAAATACATGGCTCGGACATTTGGGCGAAAGACCTAAAGGTTAAAGCCCGAATAATTTTCGAACATTGGGCTATGTCGAATAAGATGATGCCACGTGGCAAGACCTCACAAAATAAATAAAAAATATTAGTGATTTAAAAATGAAAATTGTTTTCAATGGATGACTCATGAATGCAATTCCCATATATTTATATATCTTTCGAAAATTAAATAAACATTATAAAAATAAAAGGTTTGGAAAAGACTGACTCATGAATCCATTTTCCTCCAATACTTTTACCTGCCACAAACTTTACATGACCAGTCAAAAACATTTACTCGCTGAATTTATATTTCGAATTCGGATATTGGACAAATCTAATATATTAATTTATATTGCTTTATCTATAAGGTTCAAATATGAATTCTAAGCATTATTTGAAAAAATTTAGTGTCTCGTTTCACTAAATCAATTGATTTTGGATATTAGATCATCATCATTATTGTCATTGTTGTCGTTGTCAACTTGTCGTCATAAAAACAACAATAAACGAAATAATTTGATTATAGCTAGTAACCCTCCACCCAAACCTCTCCATAAATGTCTCCACATAAATACCCCCTCTCCTCACACTAAAACCAACCTAACTCCCAAATATATCCAAGGTCTTACTCAGCTTCATTACAAAATTTTTGGATTTTTTGTAGTGGTAGATTTGTAAACACGTCGATGGATCGGATAAACAATATGATTTCAAAGAGATCGATTGTGATTTTCAGCAAGAATTCATGTTGTATGTGTCATTCTATCAAATTTCTTTTTTACAATTTCGGCATTGATCCGACTGTATACGAACTTGATGAGATCCCTGAGGGTCGGGAAATAGAATTGGCGCTCTCTCGATTCGGGTGCAACCCCGTCGTGCCGGCGGTATTCATCGGTGGTGAGTTTGCGGGTGGAATAAAGGAAATCATGACCCTTCACCTCAATAAATCTCTAGTGCCTAAGCTTAGAGAAGTTGGTGCCATATGGATCAAATCAAATCTATAGGGATGGTATAGTTATGTAATATGATGTATGTTGATGTTGGGAAGTTCATAGTAATTAATAATTATAAATTACAATTTCTTCTCAATCAATTAATTATATATGCAAGAGCAACTTGTATATTTTTTATATTATATTAGATTAAATTCATAAAGTGCATTTCGCGTCATAATAATCGTTCGAACCAACTCGAACTTAGATTCAATGTATAGATAATAATAAAATATAGTTCTGAGCACTTCCTTATTATGGGGTCGATTCCACTAAAATTTATTTTTTAACTTTAACTATTTAATTGGTATGTGGTTCTTTTTTTAATGTTTTTGACCCTATATAAAATTGAGAGCATATAGTTAATTGATCCTCAAAAAAAAATTGACCTCATTAATCGATAATGTTGGAGTCTCCCGGTTCTAATTTTCTTTGTTCAATCCCATTTCTTTCAATTCCGTTCCTTTTTAAATTTCATTTACCTTTTTTCGTTAATAAATATCGAACATTTTATTTCGTAAATAATGCATAAAGGATAGATTATGTGTATGGTTTCGTAATATTAAAATAATAAAAAACTATATTTTAATATGGGCCACAAATATTATTGTTGAGTAGCAGAAGCCAGAAAGTGTGACGTTTGGGGCCAAAGGCCCAAAGATTACAACTCAAATAATATTCAAATATTTTTCACGTTTACGCCCATCTGTAATTGGGTAATTACAAGTTACAACTCGTATCCTCTTAATGAACATATTACACAAAATATTCTTTCAAATTTAAAAAATTATAAATAAACTCATTTCGGTAGAATTGCAACAAAATCATCATTGAATTAATTATATTATGCTACTAATTAATTATCCACCGCTAATTGAAAAGAATAAAAAAATCATCATAAATATTAATATTCAAACTCATCTATGTTGCTCTTAGGTAAAAAAGAAAAAGAAATCCATAAATTACTAACTTGTCACTCAAGAAGAATGTGTGATTCTTATGAGAAACTAATTGGTAGTAAAATATAAGTATTTTAAGAACAATTTCATCCAAATCCTATCAGAATGAATTTAATTATTTGTAATTTTGTAAAATTTAAAAGATAAATTTTATAATATCTATATCTATCTCTACACTATAATATATAGGAAAGGGTTCTTTTGACTCAATTGTGTTAATTTTGACTAAATGGAATTTTGTGGTTTTTTTGAAGTTTTTAATTGAAATTAAAATTTTTGATTGGTTGATGCTTAATATATTTATTTATTTATTTTATATATCTGACGGACCCAAGATACGCTCGTATCTACACCGGCCACATGGCATGATCATGGAAGACTCCCATCATGCCCCAGCCATTGCTCTAATGGCAAGCTCAGGACTTTAAGGCTCACGGCACGTGCCCAACCTCAATACTTGCAGGATTACCCGGGAAGCTACTTCTCTCGAAATGTCACCCTCGCGTGACTCAACCCTCGAGCCTCTGACGCTCGTTGGTTCACCACTTCAACCCCTCTCACGAGGGACCCATCTTCGAGCGCTCCATGCTCGATGGCTCAGCGAGCGTCTCATCGCTCGGGAGAACAATCCCCCAACTGCCGCTGACACAACAGCCTGACATAACCGCCTAAAAGGTGATGGTGACGCATTAAAGTCACTTTCAAGCCCTCACATTTTGACACGTGTCTAGGACAATACTATTGCTGCACATTCAAGTTTCTTAGAGCTTCGTCTTCTTCTTTAAGGTGTTACCCTAGCTGGTTGAACCCATGCTCAACGGGAACCCAGTTCCTGAGGCTCAAAGCCTATGATGGTCTTCCCTTCTTACACAAATAGAGAGTGATAGGTGTTGATTTCACACTTTACCATTCCCGACACTATCAATATCCCTTAAATTTTGGAAGTTATCCTCAATTAAAGTATCTTTATGGTAAAATTTATGAACAAAAATATGACACAATTTTAAAAAAAAAATTCAAATTCAAATTCAAAATTTTGTTTCTTGATCAATTTGCTTAAATTATTCCATTAATTTTGTATAAAATAATAAAAATCAATAAATAAATATTACATCAATAATAACGTGCACAATTAATTTGAATTTTTACATAAACTAAGGAAATTTATTTTTCTAATATTGTTTTTAATTAATAAAAACATGCACAGCTGCATACACATTGCACACTAATTATATAGTATCTTTCAAATTTTCTAATGTTTTAATATTTTGAATTTCTTTAATTGTCATAAAAAATTGTTATTGTAACTTTTTTTAAAAACAGGCAAGTCATCCGTTTTTAATGTCATAATTATCCAATTCCTTAATTGAACATTAATTCACAAAAATCGTTTATATTAAATATTCTATAAATCATGGCCAGGATTTATTACAAATCATACCCACTATTTTAATTTAGTAAAGTTTTTGAATTTGAAATTTGAATGTATATATTTTCATGTCTAAATAATCAACTCTTAATCCAATTTTTAGTATTTGTTTTGTATCTTCTTCTTTTTCTTCTTCGGTTTTTTGGTATTTCTTTGAACGTTTTTTCCTTTGGTCTTCCTTAATTTCGTTCGATATTATGATTTGTATATTTACGACTTCTCTGAATATTTAATATTTGTGCTCCATTTTATGATATTAGAGAATGTTTGACTATTTATTTTTCAACACATCATTTTTATCCTTTTTTTTTTCATTTTGTTATGTTTGCTACTTATTTTATACGGTTGTGGTTTTGATGAATATTTTAATGTTTGTATTGCTTATTGTTATAATTTTTTTATTAGTTATCTATCATAAAATTGAGTACATTCCGATAAAAAAATTTACATAAGATTATTTTTTGTACAACTTTATATTAAATATTTTAACTAATTATTTTTTATGAAATTACAACCATAATTTTACAAAGGAAAAGAAGAAGTGTATTTTGTAATACTAAATCATCAAATTTATTGATAATGATCAAATTTTTAATAGAGTATTTTTTGTATTTAAGTTTTGCTTGATATTTAATAATAGAACATTTGAGCTGTTGCTTGAATATGACAATATAATTAGATTTTAGAATTCTTTGATTTAATTACAAATACATGTCAGATTCTAAAAGTTTTTTTTAATCAAATTCTCTTAAATTTTCTTCTCTAATCTTTGTTTCATTTAATTTTTTATAATTTTTTTAATTGTTTTGGGTTTCTTCTATTATTAAAGAACATTTTTTCAGATTTTAACTTCATCTAATTTAGAATTTCAATACTTATTATTGTAATGTGTATTTTGATAATTATTTTATGTACTTTGTATTGTTATTATTTTCTTTAATTTTTATCTTATTTTCTTAATGATTTAACAATTTTTTCTTTTAATTAACTAACCCCAAATTGAGGAAATATATTATATTTTTATATTTTTAATATTTAATGGCAGTTTTCAACCACATTTATATATTTAACTTTTATTTTCTAAGAATGTTACCTAATATTATTTATAACCTTTTTAACTTCTTAAATCTCTTTTTTTGTCTATATGATCAGATTTGATATTTTTTTATATATATTAAGTTTTTCAGAATAATTGCATTGTTTATTAAATTATTATTATTTATAATTTTTACCTATTTTAAATATAGATTTTTTTAATATTATTTTAATTTACAATATTACGATCGACTATAATACTATAATTAATTCACATACTATAATTTATATATACAAATACTACAATTCACATACTATAATTTATATATA
>JBBMKE010258356.1:0-14158 GCA_037834125.1 Lippia alba | reverse complement strand
AATAATATTCATTTTGGCCAAATTCATTCGCACATGGTATTACGGGTCAATAATATAAATAAAACCTCACCTTGACACAAGAGAAGTAAGAAAGGAAGCTAAGGACCCGGTTCCATGTGCTCGGGCTCGACCTCTGTGAAAAGACACCAGTGTGTACAAGATTTAGACCAAATGAACTAAATATGATGCTCGATAAATGTTACGTATGCATGAGACGTAATTCATGTTCAATATGAATCAATTAATCACATAAATGCACCAAAAAGGCAAACTTATGCATACAATTATCATACAACAATAATAAAGCTGAAAAGTAACAATTAAACACGCGTTATGACCATATAAGAGCATTTGGGAAGCAAATGAATCGAACCGAAAAAGTCAAAAAATCACATTTCTTACAACAGCTTCCGAAACGGCAGTTTTATTTTCCAAGGAAAACCCAAACGGCTGTTTCGGGTGTTAAAATCTCAATCCGAGAGCTCTCAAATGGCCATTTCAATTTTCAACAGAAAATCCAAACGGCCGTTCAAAAACCTTCTGTAACAAAATTGGCATCCCAAATGGCCGTTTTCGGATTTAGTACAAAATACAAAAGGTCGTTCGATCTGCTACTACCACAAAATTTTAAATTGTAACGGCCTTTTCTAAGAGAGAAATTTGAAAAGTGCGCATAGTCCAAACGACCGTTTTCAAAATACTCTTGGAGTCAAAACGGCCGTTTCGACTACGAATTCTGGGCAGGTACGAGCATAAAACAGGGCAGTCCATTCCTTCATCCCAAAACACCAAAATGTGCTCATTACATCTCACAAATCACACAAGGAACAATATATACATCTCATACATGCAAGAAGGTAGTTCAATAAGGTCTAAAACCAAACACCCAATTCACATTCCAATCAAATTCATACATTTATGCATATATACATAAATGCTCCAACAACCAACCCTCTCATGCATTAATAACACCCTAGCAACATATATAAACATCAAAACTAGCATCAATTCATGTATAAATCAACACATTCATCAAACCCTTACTATTCATTTTGCAAGAAATTTGAATGTACCTCTTGAATGAGAATGAAATGGATGAAATGAAGTGATGAGGATGATGAAGATGAATGCCTTGATGCTTGATTCCAAATTTCCCAACTTCTCCTTGCTAGATGAATGCTTGGATGATGAATGATGAAATGGAGAATGAGGGTTTGCTATTCTTGTTCTTGGAATGAAAGATGAAGAATGAAGAATGAAGAAGAATGAGGTGGTATGGTGTAAGTATGTAGCTGTTGGGAGGAGGTATGGGTGTATGTACAATGTATGTATAGGTGTATGTATATATTATTATAATGTATAACATTTGAATTCCTCCAAAATATAAATATACATGTATGTATATATGTGTATGCGTGTATATACATATATATATACGTATGTGTATGTATATATATATATAGTATGAGTTGTATTATGATACATGTATGTATAATGTAATGTATAGAATAAAATATATGAAATATGAAATGAATGTATTTTAGGAAATATTATAAGTATAAGATATATTTATGAAATTATGAAATGCTTATGAAATGGACTATATTCTAAATGTTATGATAGGAAATTAAATGACATGAATGAAGAGTTAAGGTAAATAAATGAAATTACATATAAACACTTAGCCACATAATTCACATAAATCACATAAGCATGCTTTCGGCCCTAATTCTCAAGAACTCACACGTGTGGCGCGCGTACCTTGTACGACGAAAACACGGGGCATCACATAAAGTATTAGAGGTTATTTATAATTTACTTTTCTCTTAGCAGGTTGTTTGGAGCATTGGGACATTGGTGTTTTGGTCATTAGTGATCTTGTCTTGAATCTTGATTTTGTGTTCTGTGAGAAACTTTAATTTACATTTGGGATGTTGTGTTTTTAATGACTTAAGTTTATTGTTTGTGTTGTATTGTTGTTTGTTGGTGTCATAACTTTATTTTATGATTTATTTGTTGCATAATCCCCTCAATATCCCTCGTCTTGTGCTTCTAACCCTCGTTCCGATCAAAAAGAGGCTCAATGTAGTTTTTTATTTATCGCGCTATCGTGGAAGTAGCCAGTGCTGCAGTTCCCTTATCTCATCAATGGGCCTTCGACCATTGTCTCCACCAAACTTCATGTCGATTATGTCATTCTTCGACCTCAGCTTGCAATTGCCTCTCTGTTTGTTATTTGTCGTCGTGATTGTTCTAGCTCTCACTTTTGAAATCTCAGCTTCCAGCTTCCTTATGCTTTTAGATGGGTCTGCCACATTGGAAAGATGTCACGCTGCCAACCCCATCTTGCAACTCCTAACTTCATGATGGCTCCCAAATAGTTTGAATCATTAGTATTCCTCACCTAGTTCTACTCCACCATCGACGCACATTCTACGTTTCTCAATCATATTGATTCAATCCTAAACAACACCCTCTCACGTCTCTCCCTAGTCTTACGTTGTTATTCTAGTCGTAGCAAGATGGTTGTGTAATCCTAAGAAGCAACATTAATATGTTTAATCTAATAGTTTGGAAATCTTTATCTCTATGCTAGGTTCCCCACCCATTAGTTCATCCTTAAACAAATAGTATGTGGTGCTCGGGAGTAGTTGCCTACGTGAACTGCGATCCCGTTAACCCCAGGTTCGGAGTTCACACTCCAACAAATAGTTCATAAAAGTCTGAATCTGACTCGATATTTTTTGCACTCCCCCCATCTTCTCTCTGTTACTTAGAATATCATTAATATCCCCAACACAGACCCATGGCGACATCGAATCCTTCAATAGCCTCCGAAAAAGATTCCAAGTTATGTGTCTTAGGTTAACGTCCAGATGACCATAGAAACTGGCAAACTGCTAATTTGCCAAATTTGTTGGTCCCATAACCAACGCATCTATATGGTACCAAAAGTAACTAGTAACTAGTAATTTGCATTGTCATGTTCTTATCCCAAAGTAATGCTAGTACTTTGCTTCTTTCCCTAACGTCAAACGACATCCCAAACATGTTAAACTTATCTTTGAGAAACTTTATTTGGTAGCTTCTACACTTGCTCTCAAATAGAAAGGTTAGTTGTTGGGTGTAAGATATAAGGAGCTTCTCCAGCTCCCAGGCTATCCAAACCTGCCCCAAGCATTGACAATTCCATTTTAGGTGATTCATGGTGTCCAGAGGAAATGCTTTGCAGTCTCCACCATCTTGGAGTCGACAATAATCCATACGGGTGAGGTAGATACTTTCTTGAAGAACGTGGTTGTTCTGAAGATTTTAGGGGTAGAATAACCACTCTCTTGCTGAATGTATGGTAAATAGGGATGTAGGTACTAGTTGGAAGGTTTAGAGTGGCATCTGGGTTAGGGCAATCAAGTTTGCTTATATTTTGAATTTTTGGGTGAAGGTCCAGGTGTATGATTGTGGTGTGGAGTTGGGGTTTGTTGACGATATATGGACTGAGAAGGTCAAAGATATATTTATTAGAAGTTCATATAGAGACATGTGAGAATAAATAAAAAGTTCATATGTCATCCAAAAACCCTCAACCGATGTGGTGGATCAAGATATCAAAGAAAGGAGTTTCTTGAATTGAGATTAAATGGATACGAAACTAACTTAGTTTTAAGATTAAGATTAGTGGGGCTCTCATTATTTTCATGCCTTATGTCTTAATTAAGAGACGGGATGGTCGGAGTACAGTATATCACTGATGCCATTGTTTGAAAGGTTATTTTCATTTAATTCGTTATTTGGGTAGGGGTTACACACCTGTTGCTAGACTATGGCCGTGTGATCTGTGAGCTAATCAATTAATAAGTGTATTAATTAATTAGGCTTTCTACTAACTAAATAATGAATCTAGAGGGCCACACAAAAATTCCAGGTTCAAAGGGTATTATTGGAAAGATCTAATGATAAATCGAAACGAGACCATATGTGTAAAATACACATGAAGAATTTTGAGGTCTTGTTCCAATTGAGAAACTAGATCATGTGTTAATTTATTGTAAAGCCCAAATATGATTAATTGAAGCGTTATTTATAAAATTCAAAAATAATTAATTAAATAATTAATTATAAAGGCCAACTAGAATTAATTAGAGAATTAATTCGAAAGCCTAATCTGGACCGAAAGAAGTCTAATAAATAATTAGTTATTAATTAAAAATTGATTTTTTTATTTATGAAATAAATATTGGATTATCCCACTTTATTTATTTGAGAAACAAATGAATAATATTATCATGCATTGTTTATTTATGAAATAAATAAAAGATATTATTCTATTCTACTTAGTTGAGAAATAACTAAGAGGATAATATCAATACTTTTTATTTATGAAATAAATAAGTAAAGGATAGTATCATAAGGATATTTTTCTACTTTATTTATTTATGAAATAAATAAAAGGATGATATTAGAACTTATTTATTTGTGAAATAAATAAAGGATAATGTCTTAGTTTAATTATTTATAAAATAAATAAACAAGAGATAATATCTAAAGTTGTTAGGATAAGAGATATTGATTATTTATCTTATTGTCGTTAAAACAAAATTTTAGAAAAGATAAGATTTCTCTTCTAGTAGAAAAGACGGATCGTTATATTTTTCTAGATAAAAGAGAAGATTTTTCTCGTTCTATTAGACTGACATTCGTGAAGCGACATTCTCTTTTCTGGAGAAAAGGAAAAGAAAGATTTCTAAACTGTAGAATAGATGAAACATTTTCTTTGAGGCTTATAAGTGAATTTTTCCCACACATTAATTCGAGTTTTGAAGGAAGAAATTTCTTGCTCCAATTTTATCTCATTTCTTATTTCTTTCAATAATAGATTATAGTGCTAGCATACTTACTAATTTTATCTGAATCTGGGACTTGTGTGGATACATTCTAGAGGGCTTCTACTTTGGAGTCTCGAAGGAAAGAACCAATCGAGAAATGGGAAATTCTTTACTACATGAAGAACGTTTGCGGGCGGCTCATTTCTATTAAGTAAGTGACCGAGAAACTTTTTGTTGAGCTTTATAATTAAAAATTACAAGCAAACAATCCTTATTGAATAATTTTTTAATAGGGTGCAAGGGCAGGATGGGGAGCTGTATTTTTTCAAGAGCTAGTGTAAGGGACAATTTGGAGAAAATTTTGATTTACGGTTTCGGCGTGTAAGGTAGGGTTGGGAACTCGGCTAGGTGGTTGTGGCTCTATAATAATTATCCTGTTGTTATCAGACGGCATGGGGGCGTGTATTTGGTGTTTTTTAAAATGGAAGGGTTTTTCAAGTGTTTTGTGAGATCACTGGGGGTGGGCGTTTTATGGATCTTGATGTGTAAGATTTAGTAGGCCATGAAATGAAAAGTCCATACATGAACCAAGCTCACAGCGAACGGAGACTCACTCATACGCTATGTCAGGCGGGAACTAAAATTCAAAACCAAAACAAAAGAATGCATATGCACAAATGCGGAAGCATGCTATAAACCAATCATAATAACAAATACAACGGGTTCATCTAGCATGGATACCTAGTCCCAAAATTTCATACATAAATCATAAAGCATACGCACGGGTTTAATAAGAGTCCACCTCCTATTGTGTTGTTTGCTTATGCGCCTGCTGTTAGATCTGCCTAGCCTAGTGTGTGAGTGATCTCTCGCTTACTGGAGTTTGGATTTAGGTTTGGACTCTTTCCTTGAGTGGATTCGGACTTCAGTGTGGGGGATGTGACATCTTACGCTCGGAGTGTTACATCCTTAAGTGGTATCAGAGCTCTTGGTGGTAAAATCAAGCTCTTAAGTTGTGTGAGTCTATCTAGTCTGTACGGCTTAGGAACAATGTGCTTTTGTGATTTGTTTGATTACTTGATTTCTAATTCCACACTCATACACTAACAAACATGCATCGATATTTGATTGCTTTGTGGTTGTAAAATACCTCCACGTCGTCGTGATCGCGAGCTCACACCTGAGGAGCCAGTTCCCCCTCATCCTACGTCTATGAATATGGAGAACATCGCTCAGGCTTTACTCAATTTGCTACGTCAAAATTAGAGGCATCAAACTCCAGAGGATACAGAGGGTGCTATTATGGTTGTGTGCCATGTGTTCAAGAGTAACGACCTTCCCAAGTGGTATGGAGGTGATGACATTAAGGCTGAGGAGTGGCTTTCTGAGATTATAGGGATATGGGAGATCTGCCCAGGGAGTACGCATGACAGGGCTATCTGTACTGCGAGGCTTTTCAAGATCAGGCTTCCAAGTGGTTGAAGGGAGTAAGTTTTGCACTTAAGAAAGAGGGAGTGGAGTTCACATGGGAGTCTTCGTGCACGAGTTTCATGAGAAGTACCTCCCATATAGTGCACGCGAGTGTAGACTTTCGGAGTTCTCTGAGCTGAAACAGGGTACCCGGAGTGTTGAGGACGACATTCTAGAGCATGAAAGGCTTGGAGCATATGTCCCTCACATCCCTGAGGATGACAGACACTGAGCTCGACACTTTCTCCACGGGCTTCGTGAGGACATTCAGAGGGCACTTCAGGCTACCAATGTCTCCACTTGGACTAAGGTTACGAAGAAGGCCATTCAGGTTGAGGCCCAGAGATAACGTTTGAGGCCGTCTTCCTTCTCTTCTGGACATGGATCAGGTTCTGGTTCGGGAAAGAAGCTCGCTACTCCTTCTTCTTTTACTCCTTCTAGACCCATGTATTGTCCTCAGGGCTCGGCTAACAAGAAGACCCGTCCTGCTGCGCCTGTAGCGCCACCAGCTCTATCCCCACCTACTGTCTATCATCACTATCAGGGTTATCATCTGGCAGAGAAGTGCTAGAGGTATTTGGGTGGTTGTCTAATTTGTGGGTCCGCTGATCACAAGGTGGATACTTACCCGAGGAAGGGTAGACCAGCGATTCCAGCCCGTGCTTATGCTTTGGAGGTAGATGAGGACGCAGCAGATGTCGATCAGAATGTCGTGGTGGAAGGTACTATACATATTCATGGCATTGCATTACATGCATTATTTGATCCGGGTGCCACTCATTCTTTTATCACCTGGAGTGTTGTTGCTTCTTCGCTTATGTGTGTTGAGTTGACTGCACATGATTATGTGATTAGTTCCCCTTTGGGTGGGAGTTTGGTGATGGATAGTGTTTTACGTGAGTGTCCAGTGAGCTTTGAGGGTCGTGTTTTCCCTGCCGATCTGATTGTGATGCCGATGAAAAGGTATGGACTAATCCTTTGGATGGATTGGTTGTTTCTCCATGGGGCTTTGATGGATTATCAGGAGAAGAGGATTTCGTTTAGTTATGTGGTGTTTTTAGGTCAACGGTTGAGTTCTGGTTCACTTCTGTCATTTGTTGAGGCTAACAAGTTGATTCGGGATGGTACGACGAGATTCTTGGCTTACCTTCTTAACAAGCCTAAGGATCAGGCTAGGTTGGAGGAGACGGAGGTCGTTAGGGAGTATGTTTACGTATTTTCCAAGAGTTTGAGGACTCTACCTCCAAAGAGGGATATTGAGTCCGTAATGGATCTATATCCAAGAGCCGAACCATATTCGAAGACACTGTATCTGATGGCTCTGGCTGAGTTGAAGGAATTGAAGAAGCATATGGATGAGTTGATTGCAGTGGGTATATCCGACTGAGCACTTCTCCGTGGGGTGCCCCTGTTCTGTTCATTAAGAAGAAAGACGGGATGTTAAGGATATGTATCGACTACATAGAGCTGAACAAAATGACGGTTGAGAACAAGTATCCATTACCGCACATCGAGGAGTTGTTTGATGGTCTTCAGGGTTCGAGGGTGTATTTGAAGTTGGATTTGAGACAGGGATACTATCAGTTGAGGATCAGAGACGAGGAATTCTCTAAGGCGGGTTTCAACATGAGATATGGGCACTTTGAGTCTGTAGTGATGCCGTTTGGGCTGACGAATGCTCCTGCAGTATTTATGGATATGATGCACAGAGTGTTTAGGCCATTCTTGGATCAGTTTGTGGTGATCTTTATAGACGACATTTTGGTGTATTCGAGGTCAGTTGAGGAGCATGCCCAACATCTACGGATAGTGTTGGAGACACTTCGATAGCACAAGTTGTATGCCAAGTTCAGTAAGTGTGAGTTCTGGATTGATAGATTTTCCTTTCTTAGACATATCATTTCGGGTGATGGTATAGAGGTCGATCCCTCTAAAGTTGAGACAGTTACACTTTGGGAGAGACCTAAGAATGCGATTGAGGTTCGAAGTTTTCTGGGTTTGGCATGATATTCCTGTAGATTCGTCGAGGAGTTCTCTATGATTGTTGTGCCATTGACGAGATTGACTCAGAAGGATGTTGAGTTTGAGTGGGATGATAAGTGTGAAAGGAGCTTTCAGATTCTGAAGGAAAAGTTGACGACGGCACCGGTTCGGACTTTACCCGAGGGCATCGAGGGCTCTGTGGTGTATGCCGAAACCTCCAAGGATGGACTAGGGTGCGTGTTGATGCAGAAGGGAAGAGTTGTGGCTTATACATCTAGGAAGTTAAAAGTGCACGAGCTAAATTACCCCAAATATGATTTGGAACTTGCGGCGGTGGTCTTTGCGCTATCTAAGTTGCGCCACTACCTCTATGGAGCTACATTTGAGGTATTTTTAGATCATAAGAGTCTTCAGTACTTGTTCACGTAGAAAGAGCTTAACCCAAGACAGAGGAGATGGATGGAGTTCTTAGGGGATTATGATTGCAAGATTCAGTACCATCCGGGTAAGGCAAACGTAGTTGTCGATGCTTTGAGTAGGAAAGCTCACGTCTCGAGTTTGGTAGCAGAGTTTGATTGTTATGGTTTCTGAGGCTAGGTTAACCAACATTTCGGTTTAGCCAGAATTGAAGCAGAGGTTGTAAGAAGCTCAGTCTATGGATGCCGAAATTCAAAAGTTGGTTGAGAAGTCGAGGAGAGATCCGGAGACTAAGTTTGGGTTTGATGACTTTGGTCTATTTCATTTCAAGGCGAGGGTGTGTGTGCCTGACCAGCTCAAGAGGGTAATACTTGAGGAGGCGCACCGCTCAGGTTATTCCTTACATCCTGGGGGTATGAAGATGTACCTAAGCCTCAACCTGAGCAGTGCGCCTCCTCAAGTATTACCCTCTTGAGCTGGTCAGGCACACAGACCCTCACCTTGAAGTGAAACAGACCGAAGTCATCGAACTCAAACTTAGTCTCCGGATCTCTCCTCGACCTCTCAACTAACTTCTGAATTTCGGCATCTGTAGACTGAGCTTCTAACAACCTCTACTTCAATTCTGGCTGAACCAAAATATTAGTTAACCTAGTCTCAAAAACCATAACAATCAAACTCTACTCTGACAACTCTGCTACCAAACTCAAGACGTGAGCTTTCCTACTCAAAGCGTCGGCAACTACGTTTGCCTTACCCGGATGGTACTGAATCTTGCAATCATAATCCCCTAAGAACTCCGTCCATCTCCTCTGTTTCGGGTTAAGCTCTTTCTGCATGAACGATCTGAAAATACCTCAAATGTAGGTCCATAGAGGTAGTGGCGCCACTTAGATAGCACAAAGACCACCGCCGCAAGTTCCAAATCATGCGTGGGGTAGTTCAGCTCGTGAACCTTTAACTTTCTGGATGCATAAGCCACAACTTTTCCCTTCTGCATCAACACGTACCCTAATCCATTCTTGGAGGCGTCGGCATACACCGTATAGCCCTGGATGCCCTCGGGTAAAATCAGAACCGTTGACGTCGTCAACTTTTCGTTTAGAATCCAAAAGCTCCTTTCACACTTATCATCCACTCAAACTCAGCATCCTTCTGAGTCAATCTTATCAAAGAATTAGCAATCTTAGAGAAGTCCTCGATGAATCTGCGGTAATATCCTGCCAAACCTAGAAAACTTCGAACCTCATCCGCATTCTTCGGCCTCTCCCAAAGTGTAACTGTCTCAACTTTAGAGGGATTGAACTCTATACCATCACCTGAAGTGACATGTCCAAGAAAGGCAACTCTATCAATCCAGAACTCACACTTACTGAACTTGACATACAACTTGTGCTCTCGAAGTTCTCCAACACTATCCATAGATGGTGGGCATACTCCTCAACTGACCTCGAATACACCAGAATGTCGTCTATAAAGATCACCACAAACTGATCTAAGAATGGCCTAAGCACTCTGTGCATCATATCCATAAACACTGCAGGAGCATTCGTTAACCCAAACGACATCACTACAAACTCAAACTGTCCATATCTCGTGTTGAAACCCGTCTTAGAGATATCCTCGTCTCTGATCCTCAACTGATAGTATCCCTGTCTCAAATCCAACTTCGAATACACCCTCGAACCCTGAAGACTATCAAACAACTCCTCGATGTGCGGTAATGGATACTTGTTCTTAACCGTCATTTTGTTCACCTCTCTGTTGTCGATACACATCCTCAACATCCCGTCTTTCTTCTTAATGAATAGAACAGGGGCACTCCACGGAGAAGTGCTCGGTCGGATATACCCACTCGCCATCAACTCATCCAACAGCTTCTTCAATTCCTTCAACTTAGTCGGAGCCATCCGATACGGCGTCTTCGAATACGGTTTGGCTCTTGGATATAGATACACTACGAACTCAATATCCCTCTTTGGAGGTAGAGCCCCTGAACTCTTAGGAAATACATCCACATACTCCCTAACGACCTCCGTCTCCTCCAACCTAGCCTGATCCTTAGGCTTGTTAAGAAGGTAAGCCAAGAATCCTGTCGCACCATCCCAAATCAACTTGTTAGCCTCAACAAACGACAAAAGTGAACCAGAACTCAACCGTTGACCCGAAAACACCACAAAACCAAACAAAATCCTCTACTACTGACAATCAATCAAAACCCCATGGCGAAACAACCAAAAGGGTTAGAATAATACGAGATAAATAATAAAATACGCAAATATTATAAATTTAAATGCGCAATTAATGCCACGTAAGCTATACCTGTACGGATGAAAATCCGGGGCGTTACACATATACCTTTCATTTTGAATTTGAGATTCTGCTTTAACTTGAAAAGCTTTTTTATTATTTTTTCTCCACTGATTTACTGAATCTTGCTTCATGATATTGCAAAAAGACCA
Source organism: Lippia alba (assembly GCA_037834125.1). Lineage (NCBI taxonomy): Eukaryota > Viridiplantae > Streptophyta > Magnoliopsida > Lamiales > Verbenaceae > Lippia > Lippia alba. The sequence goes on along the minus strand of JBBMKE010258356.1, from coordinate 3,003 downwards.
TTAGTTAATCAAAAGAAAAAGCATATAAATCTTGACTCCTCTATTGTAGCAACGACATAATCAAGTTTAGGAGATAAACTTTTTAAACTTTTGTCACAACCGTTTCATTAGAAATTACTACCCCATATGATTTCATTTGACTTACAATTTCAGTAACTCTTGACAGAAATCCTTACACCAATTCATCATTTTTTACAAATAATGTTTCAAATTCTCTGCATATAGATTGAAACTTCACCAGTAATCACCATTGAAGAACCTTGAAATTCTTTCTTCAAAATCTCCCAAGCTTCCGTTGAAGTTTTTGCTACAGCAATTCGGGAGAAGATCGACTCATGCACTGCTTGTTGAATGAGAAATAGGGCTCCTGCATCTTTCTTCTTGACTTCTCTCAATCTTTCCCCTTCCACATCGGCAAATCCATTTTCAACCAAATCCCACAAATCTTCAGATCTAAATAAGATTTTTATTTTGATGCTCCAAAATTCGTATTTATCCCCATTAAAAACAGATATGGGCAATTGAGAGGAGGAAGACACTCCATTTGCAGCCGTTGAAAAAAAACAAACAAAATATTTCTCTCTAGTATGTTAAAAAAAATTACAATTGCTATCAATAAAAAATTAATTATAACCAAAATTTGATTCAAAACAATTGTACGTACCGAAATTTACAATAGAATTTTGATTTTAAAATTTTAATATAATAAATTACATTAATTCACAAGTTTCCAACCGAAAATTCGATTGCAAAATTTATATTACGAATCATATTTATGATTTTGAGATCAAAATTTCACTCGCAAATTTGTCGTATTTTTTGTTTTTGTAAAAGGTAAATTGGTAACCAAAAATTTGGTTGCATTTCAGTTTTCATTGCATTGAAAAAGTTTTGTTAAATATGTTGTAATTTTAATTGTAGGTCAACCGTTTTCATTTTTTTTTCAGCCGACATAACAACCAAATTCTTTTTTTTTTTTTTTTGACAACCAACTGGCCGAAGGCCAACTAGACAGAATCCGACAACACGAAATCTAAAGCAACAATAGGAAAACCAGAAGGCCTAACGCAGGCTGAATCTGCATTTCTAACAATAGTGTGAGCCACCTTATTGGCACTGTAACACCCCGGATTTTCATCCGTACAGGTATAGCTTATGTGGCATTATTTGTGCATTTAAAATTATATTTAATTACGTATTTTATTATTTATTTCATTTTATTCTAACATCTTTTGAGTTTTATACTTATTTGTTGAAATTGAATTCAATATTTGAATTTGTTATGCGCATGACTTATATGTTTTATTGCCGAAACCGCATGAGTTTAATTCGAAATTTCATGAAATTTGAATATATGTTACTATATTGTGTTATGATCGTGCATATGTGCTCGAAATGTGTTTTGGACCTCGTTCGAACCCTCAAAACTAACCCGAAACTCAAACATGCTATCCTAACCCGCCTAAATGACCCTACCCACTTTAATGACCCATATCTCTCTCTCTATACTCAACCAAATGGAGCAAGGTTTGAACCCATTTTTCCCTCACATAATAACCATCAGTTGTGACCCAATTTCATTTCAAATTAAACACTCAAACCCTCCCCTAAGAGCTGAAGAAAATGAGCCATTAGAGAAGGAAGAAAAGGGTTACTATTCATCATCCCCTCCAACTTCACATCACTCCCATCTCTTGTTTTCTTGGTTATGTGAGTATAGATTTGTTCATGGCATGATCTCCTCTTTCTTTTAAGCTATAGCATGCATGTTATGACCAAAGTTTGCGAGAGATATGAAGTTATGTGCATATATGAGGGTTTTGAGCCATATTTGGTGATTATGCATTTCTTATGGTTTCCTTTGAGTTTTATGTGTTGGAATTGATCTCATGACCTTCATTTATGATTGTATGGATTCATATTGCTTGGTAGTTGAAGGAATCATGACTTTCCAATAATGCATTTTGTATGAATTTTGGAGAAATGTCTATATATGCCATTTCTTGCCTTATTTCATATTGGAGCTTGATTCTTTGCATGTATAAATGTTCCTTATGTTATTTTTATTGCATGTGATGTGATTATTGAGACAAGATGAGTGTTGTGGTGAAATTGGGATTGAACCTGTAGCACCCCGCACGTGAGGCACCACATCCCCCACACCACGGCCCGACCCGAGTAACGAAATAGAAACTCCACACCCGGATCCAACCGCAGCGAACGAGTGACAAAACAAAAACAAACCTAAGCTAGGCGGAACTTAGACCCTGTCGAATTAAAACCAATCACAGAGAGTGCAGAAGCGGAAGCTAAATACACACACACATGCATTGGCCATCAAGGCAATTTAAATAACAATTACATAACGAGCAATGCTAATCTTACATAATTATACAAATCCAAAGTTATACAAATGCAGAATGCAAAGACTCACGAGAACGGACTCAGACTCAACTCGAAAGACACAAAACTCGACTCTACTCCGCCTAGCTCCAAACTCCGAGCCAAGCCTGCACACTAAAAAGTTGGGGAGGGAGAGGGGTCAGTCTATCCACTTGACTAAATGAGGGGCTACCCACACACGTTATATATAGAGCAAAGCAAGTTTCAAGCACATGCATGGTTCATGAACTCGGGGATAGTTTTTACATACCAAAGGTTTTCCCGTGATTCATATATATAGGGATTCCAAGTCAAAACAAACAAATAAAGCTTAGCAAATTCAAATTACAAACCAAACAAATTCAAATCAAAGCTTATCAAATTGTATTCCAAGTTCAAATTCAAGAATCTTATTTTATCTTACTTTAGAAATCTATCCCCGTTTCATAACCTTTAACGAATCAAGCACACAACTCGGCCGGTACGAGTAACAAAATCCCTTCCTGGGCTTCTCAGAACAAGCACATAAACCAAGCGAATCAAGCAAGCAAGCAAACCTCCTTCTCCGGTGATGGAAGGGTTGGCCGACCCTAACCATCCAAATCAGACGAGGGGAGCGCG
>JBBMKE010258247.1:0-14159 GCA_037834125.1 Lippia alba | reverse complement strand
TTTTCGGTCAAATGACACTTCTACGGTTCTCCCCTTTTCAAACATCAATCCTGCTATACTCTTCCGAAATTTTGAGTACAAAAATATTAGGACATGATAATAATGGCATAGATCATCCAGAATTCAAAGATTAACTTGTTCAACAGTTCTCCCAAAAGTAAAGGATAATATAATATTGGATGCTTGTCAATGTCACACATAAACACACAACTGAACTTTCAACAAAAATAGAGGAAGTTGACAAAATTGATCTACATTAATTGCAATGCGGAGCACCCACAAGGCAGAAAAAACATCTTAGATACTGGAGATGCAAATCCAGACATGACTTGCCTATGCTTACCATATTACAAGTTAAGAGAAAAAAATGAGAAAAGAAGTAACCACTAATATGTCCTCTAAAAATGAAAAAAGTAAAAATAGAAAGATTTCCAGCAGCTGTTGGTGCTCTACACTCAGAACAAGATAACAAGCTCTGCAGATCTAGCAATTCCTCCGCAAAAAACTTACTTACAAGCTGCATGCATGCAATTTCAAGCTAAAATTGTAATAAAAAACAGAGAACGCAAACGAATCAAACAAGAAAACAACAAACTCAAACGAACCGCAGCAATTCAAAGCCTAAACAAACCCCCACAAACAATAATTCAAAACTTCGCCCTAATTCCCTCCCAAACACGTAATCAACGCAAAAATTCCTCATCTACCTGGTTCTTCGGCATCACCCAGCTCCCATCCACCCAATCCCAGTGAGCCCTAAGTTCCTCGAGCCCAAACTGGAGCTCGTCCGGCGGGTACTCAAACGTCACCGTATACTTCTTCCCACCTTCCAACACCTTCGAAACTACACCTGTCCACCAACCGTCCTTGTAAAACGCGTCTACAGCGTCTTTCACCTTGAAACCGTCAACAGCCTCCTGAAACGGCGGAAACGGCCTCACGAACGCCGGATTGACGAATTCCCTCAGCCACTCCGAACCTTCTTCGCTCGCCAACAGATTGTGGTACTCAACGTAGAGCTTGTTCGCTGTTTTCCTCCTACTGCCTCTCCTCGCGGAAGATTGAGGGGGTAATTTCACAGTTGCAGCGAAATAGACACCTCGGAAGTCGTCCTCGTCGGTACAAACTTCAACGAGTGCACCCTCGCCGAAGTGAGAAGCGGCGGAAACGCCTCTGGTGGCGCCGCCGCGACGGGTGTGGGGACGAGAAGGGGTTTGGATTTGGAGAGGTTTGGGTTGTTGTTGGTGTGTTGCAGCACCGCCCATTTTTTTGAGTGAAATTTAGGCGTACTTCATGGTCCCAAAAAGCCCATGGAGCCAAGAGCTAGGGTTTCCTCTAATTTTTTGCCCCTTCTTGCGTGTTGATTTGGGTAAATTTTTGAAATGCTAAAATTTGAAATCTTCTTCTCTTTTTAACTTTTTTGTTACTTAAATGTTGTTTGCGGTTAGTTGTAAGTCATATGATGTGATTTAGTCATTGGATGTGTTGTTTAGTCATTTCATATTAAATTAATTTATTTAGAAGTATCGTGTTTGAATTTCGTAAATATCGATGTTATTATTAATATGATAAATTTATAACTAAATGGGTTTTATTGGTGAATTTGTAATTAGCATTTGTTGTATTTGTGAATAGTTTTGCTAATATGGGATCAGAGGATTAAGTGCTACAAATTTTGTATGCCAAACGTGGTATTAAAATTGATTAAGGAATATGTTACAAATTGAATAACTTAATCTTGCAGGTCAAACGTGATATTAAAGCTAATCAAATAATGTGTTTCAAGTCGAAAAGTTTAATTTTGTATGCTAAATGTGATATTAAAACTGATCAAAGATTCTTATCAATAGTCCAATGCTAAATGAGGTTATCAAACCCTTTGTACAGGTAATGGGTCATAATTTTGCAATTCATGTCGTTAAAATTTGTAATTATCATTGAATTACACCATAGTCCATGTCTTTTTATTTTCTTGAACTGCATATACATCATGATAGTAGTAATTATCTCTTATATAATCTCAAATGATTGAACTTTTGTTATACCTATATCAAAGTCCACTAAAAATTTTCAATTGATTATTATCAAATTGTTTCTAAAATATATGTTTCCTTATAAATGACAATGAAAAGTGTCATCCCCTCAAAGGTGGATATGGTGGTGTTTGCACACAACCCCAATGGCTTGGTCTCTTGCATTATTGGTCTTATTCCTAATGTTGGAACTATCACATTTTAGAAATCCAATGTTTTCTCGTGTGTTGCTAATTAGTAATTACAAATTTGTTTACAACTTTCTGTAAAGGAATCCCTTTAAATTTAATTATAACATTTGTGATTTTCTAGGTTATACTAGTGATTTCTTATGTAAAAATGACACTGGGTAGCTGCTCGACCGTCTACTTTGATAAGACATAAGGTCGAACATTCATTTTATTCGAGAAATATTGAACCAAATAGTTAGCTTGAACGAACGCTCCATACTTCAAGTCATGAATCAAAAAATAAAGCTATAAATGAAGGTATCCGACGTGAAATCGAAGTTCTAAATAGTTTTCAAATCATGTCCGTGCTCGTAGTGCCAACCGTTAACCCCACATACTCACCCATCATTATAAATATCTTTTTATTGTAAAGTTCAACAATAGTGGCATGCAGAGCCGCAATACATTACCACTAAGATTGACACAAGTGGAAAGCCAATATATCATGTCGTCTCACGGGGCACCGAGTAGGTTGCTTGAACTGTGCATCGTGTGGCTAGTAGCGCCTACCTGCACACTACGTCCGCCTTAACTAACTATGTACGTACGTTGTATGTCGCACTCACGCCCACCCCTGTGGAACGCTTTAGAGGGACAACAACATTGAAGGAAAATTAACTTTCATTATATTCACACAGAATATCGTACACTTATGCGGGCGTCCACAAAGGACCGGGGAGAAATGCCCGATGATTACAAAAGACTGCTGCTTAACTCTACTTCGAATACTTGCTCTCCCCTATAATAGATAAAAAAAGTTTTACTCTTCTGGCCACACTAACTATTACAAGGGGTTAAGCAAAGCGACGGGCAGCAACCTGCCCACTACGAACTAATTAGCTATTTACAAGTACCAAGACCCTATCACCTAAGACTCAATAGCAGCTTGACTTGTCCTCGGTACGGTCTTCCTTGCGGGGTGGCCCGGCGGCCACGTTGAGTTGCGGGTCAAGTGGGCCTGGAGTGCGGACGACCCTTGACATTCTCCCCCACCTGAGATGGCGACGTCCTCGACGTCATTGAGTCATGGTACGCTTCGATTAGCTATTTAAATGCCTTGAGATTCGTCACCCGCTCCCAAGTGTTCTCCTCATCGCTGCTTCCTTTCCACTTCACCAGGTATTCGTTATATGTCCTGTTCGCCGTGCGTCCAACCCTGTGGTCAAGGATAGCTTCTGCAGCACGCTTCTCGCTCTTCTTTAGCTCCAGTTGGGGACGACTCGGCTGGTTCCGGGAACTGTCGTCCATATCTGCAAGTAAGGTTTGAGCTGACTTACGTGAAGAACATTGTGCATCTTCCACCAGGGGGTAGCTCTAACTTGTAGGCCACATTCCCTATGCATTTGATAACGGATATGGGACCGATGTATTTTTGCATCAAGCGAGGATCCCTCCCCGCGATGATTTTGAATGTCTTGGATCAGGGACCTTTACCATCACTTTGTCTCCCGCTTCAAACTCCAGGAAGCGGCGGTTCAAATCTACATATTTCTTCTTCCGTTTCTGAGCTTTCTCCAGGTAGCTACGAGTAATTTCCACATTCTGCTTCCATTCCTGAGAGAAACTCCGTGCGAGAGGAGACTTACCACCATGTGGGTGTGAGGGAGTAGCGGTTGTTTCCCGGTAACAATCTCAAAAGCGCTCTTGTTTGTGGAAGAACTTTTCTGAGCGTTGAAGCACAACTGAGCAACATCCAGGAGCTTCACCCAATCCTTCTGAGTACCCCGAACAAAGTTTGGCCATCGGATTGTGGGTGATTGCTCGAGCTCATATTAAGTTTGGACCCGAGGAGTTTGAAAAGTTCAGTCCAAAATGCGCCAGTAAACCGAGAATCCCGATCACTGACAATATCCTTTGGCAGTCCCCAGTATTTTACAATATGCTTGAAGAAGAGATGAGTTGTCCCTTTCTGCCGTTACATGTTTGGGAGCTGCAATAAAAGTGGCATACTTGGAGAAGCGATCCACAACGACAATGATGTTGCCTAAGTCCCCCACTTTAGGCAACCCTGATATGTAATCCATGGATACACTTTCCCAGGGTCTTGTGGGCACCGGTAGCGGTTCCAACAATCCTGCCTTCTTCTGATGATCCGCCTTGTCCTGTTGGCACACTAAGCAAGTCCGGACATAGGCCTCCATGTCATCCCTCATTTGGGGCCAATAGTAAGCCCTGTTCAGTAAGGCCCATGTGCGTTCTGCTCCCGGGTGGCCTGCCCATAGAGTATCGTGGCACTCTGCCACCAAAGATTTCCTCAGTTTTCCACCTTTTGGGACATAGATCCGGTTGCCTTTTGTCCTCAGCAACCCATCTTCTACCCAAAACTGTCGGGTTTTTCCCTACTCGACCAACTTCATCAGAGATTGCGCAGCATCATCTTTCAACAACATGTCTCGTATCTGGTCTGAAACTGAGGTGGTAACTTTGCTCAAGGTAAGAGCAGCTACCCACCCTAACTTTGCTAAGTCCTCCCTCCGACTAAGGGCATCCGCTACCTGATTGCAGGACCCAGCGCGATACTCGATCATGAAATTAAATTCTGACAGTAGCTCTTGCCAACGTGCCTGTTTGCTAGTAAGTTTCGGTTGAGACATGAAATGGCTTACCGCAGTGTTATCCGTCCTTACCACGAAAGGCAACCCCAAGCGGTAATGACGCCAAGTTCTCAGGCAATGGACCACGGCTAACAACTCTTTCTCATGCGCTGAGTAGCGTCTTTCTGCATCCTTCAACTTTCTACTTTCGAATGCCACAGGGTGCTTATCTTGAATCAACACCCCTCCTAAAGCAAAGTCTGATGCATCTGTCTCCACTTCAAAAGGTTTTGATAGATCGGGGAGCGCCAACACTGGTTCTGACATCATAGCCCTCTTTAAATCGTCAAATGTCTTCTGGCACTGTGGGGACCAATTCCAAGTCTCGGTTTACTTCGTCAAATCAGTGAGGGGGCGGGCTATTTCAGAGTACCCCTTCACAAATCTCCGATAGTAGTTTGCTAGTCCAAGGAAGGACCTTATACCATGCACATCATTTGGAGGCTGCCAGTCCTTAATGGCCAAAATTTTCTTTGGATCCATCCTGATTCTTTCTCTTTCCACAATATGACCCAAGAAGTTTATTCTCTCTTGGGCAAATGAGCACTTTGATGGCTTCGCATAAAGCTCATGCTCCCGAAGCCTCGTTAGTACCTTTCGCAGATGTTCGGCGTGTTCTGCTAAGGTCTCGCTATAAATCACTATGTCATCCAAGTAAACTACCACGAACTCATCCAGGTACCCGCGTAGTACTTGGTTCATTAAAGTGCAAAACGTCGCCGGAGCATTTGTCAGGCCGAAGGGCATGACTAGGAAGTCATATACCCTGTACCTTGTTACCACTTTCGTCTTCTGTTCGTCTCCCTCCTTGATTCTCACTTGCCAATACCCCGATCGTAGGTCAATTTTCGAGAAGTATTGTGCTCGACTCAGACGATTGAAGCAATCTGCCACCAGGGGAATGAGATATGAATTTTTCGCTGTAATTTTGTTCAGGGCCCGATAGTCACAGCACATTCGTAAGGATCCATCCGATTTCTTTTGGAACAAGACTGGAGCTCCATACGGTGACTTCGTGGGCTTGATAATCCCACATTCCAACATCTCTTTCAACTGTTTTCTGAGCTCTACAAGTTCCGGTTGGGTCATTCGGTATGGGGCCCTGGCAGGAGGTTTCGTGCCAAGCACCAGTTCAATCTCATGATCAATCGCTCTCCTCGGCGGCAATTTTTGAGGTAGCTCATCAGGCATGACATCCTGAAATTCATTCAGGATTTCTTTTATCACATTTGGGATAGGTCCTGACATTTCTTCCATCTCGTCGAATTTCAGAGCGCACAGAAATTAGGGTTAATTTCTCTTGTAACCCTTCTGGAATTGCATGGCAGAGATGCTTTTCTCCACTGTCTTTTTTGAAATTGTCAGGATTATGCACGGATTGCTCCCCATCATCATCAAGGCGTCTACGTGAGGCATTTTCGCCGTACAGGTATTCCGAAAGAAATTAAGCCCGAGAATGATTTTGAAATCATCCATCGTCATCATTGAGAAGCTGGTTCTTCCTTCGAATGGTCCAACCTTGATGGGTACCGAACTAATTATGCCCGCAACCGATTGAGCGGGCGAGTTGACTGCTTTCACCCGACCAACTCCCTTTTCTAAGACTAGGCCCAATATTTCCACCATGGTGGTTTCCAGATAGTTGTGCGTAGCACCCGAGTCAACCATCGTCCTGAGCGCCTTTCCATTAACTTTTACATCAACAAACATGAGCCATTTCTTTTTGGTGGGCTTCCGAACGTTTGTAGGCACTCTTTGTTGCGCCGCCACTTGATGAGTTAAGGGGTTACATTTGTGAGAAATGGCCCCTAAACTCTCCTCGATATCATCATTGTATGTTTCGATCTTATTATTAGCCACAACCTGCGGCTCCTCTCAAACTTGTTCCGTCTCTTTCTCGACAAGTTTCGATAGACTTGCTAGGGCGTTCACCAAATGTTTGTTATGTGGGCAATCTCTCATCAAGTGCCCTTCGCCACAAAGAAAACATCCTTGTTGGGGTATAGTGAACGGTCTACTCTCGGCCACTTTGCCTTTATTAGAGCTCACTTGAGAGCTTGTCGTGCTGGGGGACTGTCTCCCTCCCCCACTGTTGCTAAAATTACTCCGGAAGGGTCATGGCCCTCCTACTGCTCCTCCTCTCGTAGGCGCCGAGTTTGTTGCTGGAGGCGTCCGCCGAGGTTCAGGGTTATAATCTGACAGTCGTTCGGCCGCTCCATCGCGGCATTCAAATCCGCCACTCTCTGGCGTTGTAGTTCATTCCTAACATATGGTTTTAAGCCCTCCATAAAAGTGAAGAGCTTATCCTTTTCTGGCATGTCTGTAATGTTCAGCAGATGTGTCGAGAAGGTCTTCACATAGTCTCTTACCGCACCCGTTTGTTTCAGCTCACGCAAAGTCTTCCGAGCATTGTACTCAACATTCTCTGGGAAGAATTGTTGTCTAATAGCTTCTCGGAGATGCTCCCACCCCTGTGGAATGCTTTAGAGGGTGCGGTCTTTCTTGCGGGGTGGCCCGGCGGCCACGTTGAGTTGCGGGTCAAGGGGGCCTGGAGTGCGGGCGACCCTTGACACGTCTCCACTATTTACACTATTTGTATAGTAAAAATACTGTGCATGCTGTAAATTTTTTCCTATAAATAGTGCATCAGTTTCGTTCATTTTATGTACACTGAGTTCGATTGAATTCGATAATATACATTACTACAAATAGTAATATTTCCTTCCGTATCTCTTGTCTTGTTTCGTGCATTTATTATTCAGTTTTATGACACGTTATCAGCACGACCACTCTAGTAGTTGTCACGATCATTCTTATTCTCAAGACGAATCAACCAGAAGACAAAAGTAATATTCTCTGCCTATTAATTTACATTCTCATACTATCTATTATTTACATTTCCATATATAGTATTATTACGAATGCCTAAGCCTTCTCTTAATAAATATTTATATATATATAATGAATGGCTAAAGCCTTCTAATTTTATTTATCTATATCTAACAGAGGATTACACCTCCTAATAATATTTACTTATAATGGAGGGTTAAACGTCATTATTATATTTATTACCTACAAATGGATGGCCGTGCCTCCTACTTATTCATTTATGCAACGTGTAATTATGTGCACTCAATTTTTAACTTAACTGTTATGATGGTGTCGGAATGGGTAATGAACAAAATCAACACCAAACACTCTCTATTTGTGTGGAAGGGAAGACCATCATAGGCGAGCCTCAGGAACTGGGTTCCCGTTGAGCATGGATTCTACCAGGTAGGGTAACACCTTGAGTAAGAAGATGAAGCTGTAAGAAGTTGAATGTGCAGTAAAGGGGGTTTTCCAGTTCAGTGTGTGCTTTCTTGTGCGTGAAGAAATGCAATGTAGTAGATGAAGATTGTTTTAGAAAAGTGCAGTGACATTTTCCTATTTATAGTTTGAGGGTAAGGGGTCTATGGGGATTTTCCCGTGTGGTCCTGAAATGTGTGTTACCCTAGACATGCGTCAAAGTGTGAGGGCCTGACAGCGATGTGCGCGGGTCATTTTCACCTTTTAGGCAGTTAAGCCCAACTATCGTGTCAGCGGCAGTTATAGGGTTATTCCCTCGAGCGATGAGACCCTCGTGTGGCCTTTGAGCGTCCCTTCACCTTTTAGGCAATTAAGCCCAGCTATTGCGTCAACGGCAGTTATGGGATTATTCCCTCGAGCGATGAGACCACCGTGTGGCCTTTGAGCGTAGGGACGCTCGAAGATGGGCTCACTGAGGGAGGAGTTAGAATATGGAACCAGCAAGCGTTACAGACCCGAGGGTTGACATACGCGAGGGTGAGGTTTTGTAGGAGGTAGTGTCTCAGAAGGTTCCATGGGGAGCGAGGATGGGCATGAACCGCGGGCCTTAGGTATCCGATCGTTACGTTAGGTTTGTCATTGGATCATGGAGTTTTCTGCTATCATGCCACGTGGACGGTGGAGATACGAGCGTATTTTGGCTCCGTCATTTGCCCCCCGAATTCCATTGTGTGGCCCAAGCATACTGTGGAATTTTGAATACTTTCGAGCGAATCCATTTGGAATAGGAAAGGTCCAAACTTTCCAGCTGTAGATCAATGCGAACATTACTGCAACTGATGCCGCATTAAATGCAGTCTTGTCTCGTAGGCACCTTTTTGCAGTTACATTAAATACGAAGTGGAGGTGTGGGCGCGTGAGTCTTGGGCGACGTGGGGTGGTTACTAAAAGCGTCTCGGTTACCATGGCGGGAAATGATTGCATGTTTGAATTTGTGTGTATCCTGTACCCTATAAATAGGGATTCAACAAATCCTGCCCATTTTTTACGCACCCAAGCAAATCCAAACATCCATATTCTCTGCAAGTTCCTGAGTTTTCCGGCAAAACTTCAAAAACTCCGACTAAGGTAATAATGATCCAATAAGTTTCTTACTAACAGTAGATTTAGGTTAGTAGGAAGGTCACTGCTTGGTCGCCGTGACGGATTGCTAATCTCTGTAACCTTAGGTTTTACATGCATTCCTCCTTTTTGAACTCTTGATAAATCCAACCCCAAACCTATGGCCGATGAAGGTTCCCCTAGTAATTCTTTCATTAGTAACATGGCACAGGAGATAGAGGAAATGTCTCCTCACTCATCCCCTTGTCGAGACAGTGTTCCGAAGGCAATTCCGATAAGAACGGCGAGTGGGGAAGGGACTTCTACATCAGCCGCGATTCCAATCGCCGATATCAGTAGACTAGGTGGAGAAGAAGAACTAGATGTGGCAGTGCGAGAGATGAAAGAGCACCCACCCTCAGACATAGCGGATCTCTTCGAGTAGTGCGACAACGCTTTGTTGATGATGCACCAGAGGGAAAAAGTCCTTCTGGTGACCAATTCTGCCACGAGGCCACAGGATCACACAGTGACTGTGGCGATGAATCTCAGTGAGAAGAGCACATCCGAGCATGGAGCAGAGGGTGAGCATCCCCAGAAAAGAAGAAAAGGGAAGGGTATCTCGACCTAAGAGAAGGGCTCCAACCCACATAAGACAGAGAAAATGCCTGAGGAGATTGAATGTTCGTTAACCTTCATGGAATTTGACGACTTGCTACGGAAGGCATCCTGGTCGAATAGAGTAATAGCTCGAATGCTCAGGAGATGAGAGCGAGCCAACAACCAGCCAACAACCCTCCCCCGAGCAATGGATGACTGTGTACGTTGACACCATCATGGACGGAGGCTTGAGATTCTCGATCCCACAAGAGATGAGAGATATTTTGAATTACCTGAACTTATCTCTGCCTCAATTTCTGCCTAACGGGACCGCATTGATCAATGTCTTCATAATGCTAATGAAAGCGACGGGCTAAGAACCCTCGATCAATAACTTCACTCGCCTATTCCAAGTATCACGTCGTCAAGATCCTCGCCCAAGGGTGGCTCTTACTATATTTCTTCTAAGCGGTTCCTGAGGATGATAAATTCTCCCGCTACTTCTCATGGGGAAACTTGGAAGGGCAAGTTCTTGTTCATCACGGGCCCGGAGGAACTGTTCGGAGTTCAAATGAAGTGGGTGGCACATGATGAGAAAAAATCTTTGATTAAGGTGAGGCCCCCAAATGTAGCGTTTGTAAGCTGGGCGAAAAGTGTAGTCTTCACTGAGAGGCGTTTGGTGGATGAGCCAGAGAACCAAGGCTTGGAAAACGCTGAAGTCCAGGAGGTTACAGAGGTACCTCTGCCGAGGGAGAATGCGGAGGTGGTGGCCCGGCGGCCTCGGGTGTGGAGATTCACGAGGGCAGATCGGAGCCCTCGAGGAAGAGGAAGAGAATGGAGGACCCTCACCAAATCTCCGAAAAGGGTAAAAATGTGATGTGGGGTCATTAGAGTTTGACGACGGCTGCACCTCCTCCTCTGAGGAGGATGAATACTGGCGATTCGAGTGGCTGGGAGACGCTCGATACAGGAAGGATTCGGTGGACGGGCCGGTGCTGTTGAGAAGAGCACCCAGCACTCGGTTGCTCAGCCAGAGTATTTTTGACCGGGCTCAATTTGGAGGAGACCATGGTCGATTGATCAACCAAAGTGCGGAGGCGCTCGTGGCCGACTCGAGCCATGCCCTGATAGCGGTACCTTTATCTCTTATTTCTTTAAGACGTTTATTTCTGTGTTTCCTCGCAAATAAGTTTTTGAATATCCCCTCTTTACTTAACTATCTATCTGTCTTGTAGGAGGTGCTCCCAAGGCTGAAAAACTTGGAGCAGCGAGTGAAAGCGCACGCTGCCCATAAAATGAAGTACAAGAGATGGGCAAGGATGCATGATCCCTCGGCCTGGTACAAGGAGCGTACAGAGCTGAACGATAAGCTGAAGGCGGTCGAAGACGAGCATGCGAAGACCAAGGATGCTCTCCGTGAGATGGACGATCAATGGAGGGCCCTGGACCGCAAGTACAAAGACTCCATCGAGGCATGGAAACGTGAGCAGAAGACATTGACGAGGGACAACGAGCTAATGAGGAAGGCCATCGATGAGAAGAATGGCCAGTTGAAGTAGATAACGGCTAAGTTCTAGGAGATTCAGAAGAGTGTGGCCACCCTCGAGGCTCGTTCTGCGAAAGAAATAGTGGAAAAGTTCGTGACGTCTAAGGCATTTGACATAATGGCCAACATCCACTGTTTTGCGAATGCAACGCTATTCTTCTGGAGGGGGATTAGCCAACTGATCAAGGCTGGCTTGGCTCCCCCAAATGCTCGAGAGGACCCTCGGATCTATATATTGAAAGACGAGAATCTTGAAGAGATCCTCGAGGCAGAAGGTGAAGAAGAAGTGGATGAGGCGGAGTTTCAGGCTCTGGTCAAGGAATATGAAGATAACTTTTAGGTAGCTCAAAGATCCCAAGAAGGCCAGCAGACTCTCGAAGCGGAGGCTGAAGCTCGTCCCTCGCACTGTGGGGAACCCCTGGCTTTGGTTTCTCTGTCCATGGTACCTCCAGAGCCAGAGCAGCCCTCAACTTCCAATGCTCAAATCGATGATACTCCTGTTTCTTGATCCTTCAATATGCCCTTGTCTTTTCCTTTCATGAATTCTGTTTTTAATATTTTCTTTGTACTTGAACAATTTTCTTTTCAGTTTTCTTTAAATCACTCACTTGTACTTTTGTCAACGTTCTTGCTCTGCTAAATGAATGATCTCTTTTGTTCCCCAAGCTTACTAATTTTAATCACTGCTTGACAGTTTGATCGCTTGAATGTGCGTATGTTCTAGACGCGTATTTGTGCTGGTTTTATTTCAGTTGGGCGATAGGATATCTCTATTTATTTGTGAGGGCTCGAAAAGTGTGTCCTCATAGGGATCACTCTGGCCAAATTAAAGGGAAGAAACCCAAGTTGCATAGAAATTTACCTCATATAGAAACCCAAGTTGCATAGAAATTTACCTCATATAGAAGACCTTAGGGGACAGGAATAGTTTAAGGATTTAAACCTGTAAGTGACTTGAACTTAAGAAAATATTATGAATTTTGCTAAGTGTTATAACAAGGAACAATCCGTCAAAGGATTTCCCTATCGTGATCCGTCGAAGGATAATGAGGGTAAGCTAGGATCGAGTCCTTAGGCTTATTCTGCTTGTATCTCGGCTTACTGAGTCCACACGTTCCCGAGGGACTAGAGAATTGATGCTATTTCGACGTGGAGTTCCCTCAACACGGAGTATAGCTTATTTGACTCTCGAAAGAGAGGTATTTTTCAGAGATAAGGCAAAAGATAATTTAAAACGTATTAAGTAATTGTATTCCATATTTTTCATTTCATTAAGAAGAGATACAACTTGCCCCGAGGGGAATAATACAATGCTCATACGTAAAACCTTCTGAGATTCCAAGCATTCCACAGTCGGGGTAAACACTCGCCTTTCAAAGTCTCTAGCAGGTAGGGTTCAACTTACCCACGTGCTTGGAGACCTCAACTTTATTGAGAACTAGATCTCCTAGTTGGAAGGTTCTCTCTCTGACACGTCTGTTGTACTGTGAGGTGACCGTTGCATTGTATTGTGAATGAGAGCCCAAGCGGTATCACGCTTTTCGTCGAGCAAGTCTAGTTCCAGCGCTCGATTGTTGTCATTAGCATTGGACTTAAAATAGGCTATGCATACAGACTCTTGAGCGAGCTCTGTGGGTATCATTGCCTCGGATCCGTACATCAGGGCGTAAAGAGTCTCACCTGTTGTCGCTCGTGGGATAGTCCGATACGCCGAGAGGGCTCCCCTGGAGTTCCTCGGCCAATTATCCCTTCTTACTTTCGAGCATCGTTTTGAGATACTGTAGTATAGTCCTGTTTGTCACTTCAGCTTGACCGTTAGCCTGCGGATGGCCTACAGAAGTGAAGTGTTGCTCAATACCAAGCTCTGAGCACCAATCTCGGGTGTCTGCAACGATGAATTGAGAGCCATTGTCTGAGATAAGTACCCTCGGGATATAATAGAATCTCTAACTATTCGAAAAGTGATTTTTGCGACAGCTTCTCCGTCGGCCCATTTGGTAAAGTAATCCACTGCTATGATGGCAAATTTCCGCTACCCGAACTCCATAGGAAGGGGTCTTACCATATCAATGCCCCATTGGTCGAAGGGCCATGATATGTCGACATGGATCATTTGGGCTGCTGGAAGTTGAGGAACATTCCCGTGGAATTGACACTTAGGGCATTTCTTGGAGTAGTTGATGGCATCCTGCAAGATTGAGGGCCAGTAGAATCCAATCCTCAATAACTTTTTGGCTAAGATCCGACCGCCAGAGTGATTTTCACAAGTACCACCGTGTATATGCTCCAACACCTCCTTAGCTTGCGAGGGTCTCAGGCATCTCATAAGGGGACCTTAAAACAAGCATTTGAAGAGACGTCCCTCATCATCTAGAGAGACCTGAGAGCTTTGTTTCTTATCTTCCTCGCTTCGATCCTATCACTCGGCAGGGTACCATCTCAGAGGAATAAGACAACTGCTTCGAGCCAACATGGCTCGGAAGGGTCAATCATATTAACTCGTCTTGGTGATTTATTTTCTTCTATCAGTGGTCCCTCGGTTCTGAGAAAGGTGACTGCACGCTCGCAAGTCCCATCAATGGACGATGCAAACTTTGAGAGAGCGTTCGCACGTTCATTTTCCACTCAAGGAACTTGCAACAGGTGGAACTCCTTAAATTGAGCGATGATTTCTCTTGCTTTAGCCAAATAACACACCATGGTGGTTTCTTGAGCTTCATAGGTCCCACCGATCTGGCTTGCGATCAATTGGGAATCCACGTATGTT
>JBBMKE010258137.1:0-14159 GCA_037834125.1 Lippia alba | reverse complement strand
GAAATGGAAGTCCATACATGAGCTCGAACCTAAGCGAACGAGGACCTACACACACCCACTAGGCTAAGCGGGGCTAACACCGGAGACAGAGTGCGCAAAGAAGGTAAAACAGAAAGCGAAAGCAAGCAAGATCAACATACGTATTCATACTAGCATCATAATATTCATATTGCCACACGGGGCCAAAAGAATAATATACAATATCTAAGAATACAAAAGTAGCATAACAAGAGTTCCAAAAGTCATAAAACATAACATATGCAAGTGCAGACTCAATCTAAACCAGCTAGTACGACGACAGACGCACTTCCCCACCTAGCTCGAGCAAACCTGCACTAAAGGGGGGAAAAGGAGAAGGTCAGTCCAAACACTTGACTGAGTGAGGGGGCTAACACACACCCACACACTATATAAATATAATAGAGCACGCAACAAAGGCGATGTCTATGAACCGGTCTAGGGTTTTGCAAGCCAAAACCTTTAAAAGAGTACATACATATATAAAGAAATCCTATCCCAATTCATAATCCATCTACCATAAACAGAAACAAAGATCCGGCGAGTACGGATCATCCCTACCTCCTCAGAAATAACATAAACATAACGTAAGCATAATTCAATCTTCCCCCATCCAATGGCAATCGGGAATCAAACCCAATTCGCCTACATAACGTATATACGGGGGTAGCGATCCCACAACGTGCTCGAAGATCCACGCCTCATCAACCTCTTGGATTCGCGCGTGTCACCACGAATGGGAATCATGCACAAGCTTATCCCGATGCCCCTTGGCATTCCTAGTGTCCTTACCCACAATTCCCGGGGCCCAACATACTTACAGAACCAAATTTCATATTTCTGGGCTTACCTCACAACAAGCTTAACCAAAAACGTATAAAAACCGATTCTTACATATGCTTATACGTATAACTTTTCCATAAAGCCGTAAAGGTTCTCATAAGGTCATAATCATATCTTAAACATGCATATTTGAAGGAATATGTAAGATATATACTCGCATGCGGGATCGAAAACATCACATTAGGGCCATAGGTCAATAACTAATACAAAATCCTAAACCTCACATTATGACAAAAGAACCAGTAGGAAAAGGGGTGATCTAACACCTAAGCATCGGGCTCAACGACGTCCTGGGGTAGCTCTGAAACAAACAAACATAATACCCTTGACTTAGACTCAATCATGTACCAAATAGACGCTCGGCGATGATCATGAATGCAATGGATGCGTATGAAATGCACAAACGTACCAAAAAGGGCATATTGAACCTTAATACCTTAATTCATATTCAAAATCGAGCTACATTCATGCACAATCAAGAATACATGCATAAAAACATATTAAACAAACTTAGGAATCATATTGGGGGTGGGAAGAGCGAACGGAAGCCAAACGAAACGAATAAACGATAAAATCGCACAAAAGGGAAGAAAAATGGGATAGCCCGGCCGGGCTATTTTACAAAGGAAATAGCCCGACCTAGGGCTATCCTACTGGAATAAAAATGAACATAGCCCGGCCAGGGCTATTTTCTTGAACAAAATAGCCCGCACGGGCTATGTTCCAAACCCCCCAAAAATGCCATTTTGTGCATTATTCGGCCATGGCAAGAACAAAGCAAGCTTAAACCATCCAAAACCAATACTAACACATTCATATACATGATAACTCATATAGGAACATAATAGGATTCATAAATCATTTAAAGAATACGTGATCAAACTCAAATTCTTAAAGAAACGCACATAGGAGCACTTAAGAGCAAAACCGGCATAATGAGCAAACATGGAGCCAAGATGCATTCAAAATTCAAGCACCAAGTCATCAAAGTAACCAATACTCAGCTATTACACATTATAGCACTCATATGCACAAGTTGGGGAAAAGGGGACCAAGTGATCTTGCCCAAAAACCATTCATAACCACAAGCATGCTTGGAAAACCACTCTAGTGCGCATATAAGGCACAAATTGATCAAGAATTCATCTTCCCTTGCATAATCCCACAAACCCCCAAACCTCATAAATGCTATACCCTCCTAGTTCAACTACCAAGAAAGAGAATCCATAAGTGATCAAGGATTATGCAACAACAACCTCCATAAATGCTAGAATGCACCACAAGAACCAATTGAATGCAAGCATGCTTCATATGCCATGAAACCCTTTACTATTCAACATCTTGCTCAATCACCTACTTCCCAACATGTATGTCATGATCAATATATAAATATGAAGTCACAAGAGCATGGAGATTACAAAAATATGCATACCTAATGAAGAAATGCACAAATAAAGGTCTTGGAGCTTGTGGATTGAACAAAAATGGAGTCTTGGAGTTCTTGGCTTCTTTTCTCTTCTTTTTGGGACTGATTTTCAGTGGGTATGGGGAAAGAGGGAGAGATGGTCCAGTTTTGGGCTTAAGAGGGAGAAGAGAAAGGCAACAAATTAAGCTTTGGGTCCCACATAGGCTCTTAGGTGTGTTTCTTGTACGTAGAGGTATACGGTGGTGTATTTTGGTCAAAAATGAATACGAGGGCTCAAGACCAACATGAAACACGTAGACAATTTCTCAAATCATATAAGACACGTAAACATACTCGAAAACCGAAAATCACAAAACACGTAACAAACAAGCACAAAGAATTCACGTTTCACGTACGTTCAAATAATTAACATAATTCAAGTAATTCATGTAATTTCAAATAATTCAAATAAGAAAAAAATTAGAAAAGAGGTTAAACAATAAATAAAACACATAACTAATAATTTAAAACGTGTACATAAGGCGTACCTGTTCGTTCGGAGGATCGGGGTGCCATAATCTCCCCTCCTTAAAAAGGACTTGTCCTCAAGTCCGATCCGATTCCTCAAATAACCCCAGATACAACCTTCACATCTTTTCTTCGGTTTCCCACGTTGATTCCTCGGACTTCTGATCTCACCAAAGAACACTTACTAAAGGAATCTGCTTATTCCTCAATTCTTGAATCTTTCTGTCTTGAATTGCAACCGGATGTCTCACTATTGTTAAATCCGGCTCAACTTGGACATCTTCAACGGAGATGATAGAATCCTCATCAAGAAAGAACTTCCGAAGTTGTGAGACATGGAAAACGTTGTGAATTCCGGTCAACTGAGGCGGTAAATCCAATCTGTACACCGTTTCTCCAATCCTTTCCAAGATCTCATACGGCCCAAGGTATCGTGGATTGAGTTTCCCACCTTTACCTATTCGAGAGAAGCCCTTTCTAGAATATGCTTTCAAGAAGACTCTATCTCCGACTTCGAACTTTAGGGGCCTTCTTCTCTTGTCGGCGTAACTCTTTTGCCTGTCCTGAGCCGCTTTCATCCTTTGCTAAATAAGGCGGACTTTCTCAATTGTCGCCTTAATATCATTCCTCGGCGTTGAGCTTATCAAATGATCTTCCTTAGTCCATTTCCAATCATCTATCTCCCAATAGATCGGTGAACGACACTTTCTCCCGTACAAAGCCTCGCATGGAGCCATCTTAATTGAGGCTTGGTAACTATTGTTGTACGCAAATTCAACCAATGGGAGATGATTGTCCCACTTATCCTGGAAATCCAACGCACATGCCCGGAACATGTCTTCCAAATACTGAATTAATCTCTTTGATTGTCCGTCTGTCTGAGGATGCGAAGCTATGCTGAAAAGAAGTTTGGTGTCCAAATGTTCTTGAAGACTCTGCCAAAATACTAAAGTAAACCTTGGATCTCGGTCTGAAACGATACTCTTTGGAACTCCATGTAACCGAACGATTTCCTTACAATATAAATCTGCCAACTTTGGAACCTTATCGGTCATCCTGACCTTAAGAAAATGAGCCGATTTGGTTAGCCTATCCACGATGACCCAAATTCCATCATACCCTCCTTTTACTTTTGGCAAGCCGGACACGAAGTCCATAGTCACTTGCTCCCACTTCGATTCGGGTATCGGGAGTGGTTGGAGAGTTCCACCCGACTTCTGGTGTTCTGTTTTAACCCTTTGGCAAGTTAGACACCGCTTCACAAAGTTAGCGACGTCCCTTTTCATGCCATTCCACCAGAATTTCTCTTTCAAATCCCGATACAATTTTGTACTTCTCGGATGGATTGAATATCTCGAGCGATGCGCCTCCTCAAGTATAATCCTCTTGAGCTTTTTTGGAACACATATTCTCGCTTTAAACCTCAATAAACCTGACTCATCAAAGTTGAACTTCGGATTAGGTGCCCGTTCCAACCTCTTCACCAATTTCTGTAAACCTAGATCCGACTTCTGAGCATCTAACAACTGATTGAACAACTCTGGCTGTATGATGAGATTCAAAAGCCAACAAGCTGAGGCTTCTAAACTCGGACTCGAACTAGATGAACCCATTTCCAAACTAGCCATGCTCACCTTTCTACTCAGAGCATCGGCTACTACGTTGGCTTTATCCGGATGGTATTGAATCTTGCGGGCGTAATCCTCCAGAAACTCCATCCAATGCCTCTGTCTAACATTCAACTCCTTCTGAGTAAACAAGTACTTGAGGCTCTTATGGTCGGTAAACACTTCGAATGTCGCCCCGTAAAGGTAGTGTCTCCACTTCATCAAAGCAAAAACCAGGGCGGCTAATTCGAGATCGTGTGTTGGGTAATTCTTCTCATGCTCCTTTAACTTCCCCTGAAGCATAAGCAACCACCCGACCATGCTGCATCAAAATGGCTCCTAGAACTTCCTTTGAAGCGTCTGTGTAGACTGAATAGCCATCTATTCCCTCTGGAAAAACAAGAATCGGCGCAGAAGTCAATCTCTCCTTGAGAACCCTGAAACTTTCCTCACACTTGTCGTTCCATTCAAACTTAGAATCCTTCTTGGTTAAGTGAGTCAATGAGGCAGCGATCTTAGAGAAATCCTGAAAAAATCTGCGATAGTACCCCGCTAATCCTAAGAAACTCCTTATCTCCGAGGCATTCTTCGGTCTTTTCCAATTTGAAATCGTCTCCACCTTTAATGGATCAACTTCAATACCATTTCCTGAAATAATGTAACCTAGAAACATCACTTTGTCGATCCAGAACTCACATTTACTGAACTTCACGTAAAGCTTATGCTTCCTTAAAGTTTCCAATACTATCCTTAGATGCTGAGCGTGTTCCTCGACCGACTTTGAGTACACAAGGATGTCGTTAATAAAGATTACCACGAACTTGTCCAGAAATTGTCTAAACACCCTGTGCATCATATCCATGAAGACCGCAGGAGCATTCGTCAAATCGAACGGCATTACAACGAATTCGAAGTGCCCGTAGCGCGTATTGAACCCTGTCTTGGAGATGTCCTCCTCCCTAATCCGCAGCTGGTAATAATCCTGCCTTAAGTCCAATTTAGAATATACACGAGAACCCTACAGAAGATCGAATAGCTCTTCGATGTGAGGTAAAGGGTATTTATTCTTTACTGTCATCTTGTTCAACTCTCGGTAATCTATGCACATCCGTAACGTCCCATCCTTCTTATTTACAAACAAGACTGGAGCACCCCATGGAGAAGTAATCGGGCTGATGTACCCACACGAGAGAAGCTCATCAAGCTGCATCTTAAGCTCCTTAAGTTTTGCTGGAGCCATTCTATAGGGGGTCTTCGAGAAAGGCTCTGATCCGGGATGAAGGTCTATGATAAATTCGATGTCCCTATTCGGAGGCGAAGAGCCTAGGCTTTCATGGAAAACATCGAAAAACTCTTACACGACCTCCGTCTCTTCGAGTTTGGTCTGATCCTTAGGTTTATTCAGGAGATAGGCCACAAAACCCACTGCGCCGTCCCGAACCAATTCTCTAGCCTCTATGAAAGAAACAAACGGGCTTGACTTCAACTTCTCGCCCGTGAACACGACTGAACCCAAAAACGCCTTCTTTTCCCTACAATCCATGACCGCTCTATGCTCGTAGAGCCAATCCATTCCCAATATCACACCATACCTCTTCATAACCATCTCAATCAAATCTGCCCCAAAAACTCTGTCTTCGAAACTAACCGGACAACCCCGATAAACCCTGCAAGTATTTACACTACCACCCAAGGGAGAAGATATCACATATTCATGCGCACACAAAAAAATAGGCAAGCATAACGAAGAGGCAACATCCTGGGAAATAAAGGAATGAGTTGCCCCGGGATCAAAAATGCGTGCAATGCAATGCTATGAATGCTTATTGTACCTTCTACCACAACATTTGGGTCGATCTCGACATTTTTTTCCTCCTCTCCACCGAGAGCATAGGCCCGAGCTTGAACAGCCGGCCTTTGATTCCCTCCTTGACCATGCATCGGCCTTCTGTTCGGACAAGCGGTTAGCAAATGATCCGACGCCCCACACCCATAGCATTTGTTATGAAGTCGGTAGCATTTCTCTACCGGGTGATTCTCTTGACAATGAGTGCATTTAACCGGGGCCAGAAGTGCTAGTGGTTGATTCTTTTGGCCCGCCGGTTTGAATTGCTTGTTTTGGGGCTTAGCTTGAGGGAAGACTTGGTAGGCGGGTCTCTTTCCGAACTTGCTTGATCCACCCGAACTAGACCCGTAGCTAGAGACACTCTTTCTCTTCATCACTACCCTCTCTTCAACCCTTAGTGCTTTTTCCATCACCTTCGCCCACGTGGTCACATTTGAGGCTTCCAATGCATCTTTCATGTCTTCTCGAAGGCCCTGGAAGAATTGTGAAGCCTTGTTTTCGTCATCATTTGCTATGTTAGGGCAATATCGTGAAAGCCTTTCAAATTCATTTATGTATTCTGTGACCGACATTTTTTCTTGCTTTAATTCCATGAACTCCCTCATCCTTCGAATCCGAATGGCTTGCGGGATGTACTTGTTCTTAAACTCCCGCACGAAGACATCCTACGTGATCTCCTCACCAATAGCCTCCAACTTCACTTCTACACTAGACCACCACTCGAAAGACTGCCCTTGGATCATTGTTAAAGTGCTTTGTAGTTTCTCCATCACCCTACAAGGTATGAGGTTCCAAATCCTATTAATCTGCACCATCCACTGTTCCGCCTGCACGTCGTTACCACCCATAAAAACTGGTGGGTTTTGGTTCTTGAACTCCTTGAGCACTGCTAGGATAGCTCTTCCATTATTGTTTCCTCCCGGGTTGGCATTAGCTCGATCCTGTGCCCTTTGGTCGAGGTAAGTAGCTAACCGCTCCATAAAGTCCCCCGGATCACATTGTGGAGGGGGTGGTGGTGGATGAAGATCTTCTTCATGTCGTGGTGATGTCGAGGCTCCAGAGATCGATCTCTACGGTGATGGCGATGATGAGGCATAATTTCTACAAAACAATGATTTCCAAATACAAATGCGTGCGGGTCAAATCATGTTCATGTGCACAATAAAGAGTTAAAGGCAAATAAGTCACATAAATGCACATGAAGCCACATTGTCCTAAGCCGACTGACCTAGACTGACCCGACATGACACTAGAGCTCCAGCATTGCATCCGGACGCTCTGATACCACTTTAAGGATGTGACGCCCGAACGCAGGTCATCCACATTCCCCGCACCTAGGCCAAAACTCACACATGAAATGAAAGTCCATACATGAGCTCGAACCTAAGCGAGCGAGGACCTACACACACCCACTAGGCCAAGTGGGGCTAACATCGGAGACAGAGTGAGCAAAGAAGGTAAAATAAAAAGCGGAAGTAACCAAAATCAACATACGTATTCATACTAGCATCATAATATTCACATTGCCACACGGGGCCAAAAGAATAATATACAATATCCAAGTATACAAAAGTAGCATAAAAAGAGTTCCAAAAGTCATAAAACATAACATATGCAAGTGCAGACTCGATCTAAACCGGCTAGTACGACGACAGACACACTTGCCTACCTAGCTCGAGCAAATCTGCACTAAAGGGGGGAAAAGGTGAGGGTCAGTCCAAACACTTGACTGAGTGAGGGGGGCTAACGCACACCCACACACTATATAAATATAACAGAGCACGTAACAAAGGCGATGTCAATGAATCGGGCTAGGGTTTTGCAAGCCAAAACCTTTGAAAGAGTACATACATATACAAAGAAATCCTATCCCGTTTCATAATCCATCTGAAATAAATAGAAACAAAGATCCGGCGTGTACGGATCATCCCTAATTCCTCAGAAATAACATAAATACAAGGTAAGCATAATTCAATCTTCCCCCATCCGATGGCAATTGAGAATCAAACCCAATTTGCCTACATAACGTATATACGGGGGTAGCGATCCCACAAAGTGAACGAAGATCCACGCCTCATCAACCTCCTGGATTCACGCATGTCACCACTAATGGGAATCATGCACAGGCTTATCCCGATGCCCCTTAGAATTTCGGGTGTTCTTACCCACAATTCTCGGGGCCCAACATACTTACAGAACCAAATCCCATATTTCAGGGCTTACCTCGTAACAAGCTTAACAAAAAATGTACAAAAACCGAGGCTTACATATGCTTATACGTATAACTTTTTCATAAAGCCTGATCATAATCATATCTTAAACATGCATATTCAAAGGAATATATAAGATATATACTCGCATGCGGGATCGAAAACATCACATTAGGGCCATAGGTCAATAACTAATACAAAATCCTAAACCTCACATTATGACAAAAGAACCAGTAGGAAAAGGGGTGATCTAACACCTAAGCATCGGGCTCAACGACGTCCTGGGGTAGCTCTGAAACAAACAAACATAATACCCTTGACTTAGACTCAATCATGTACCAAATAGACGCTCGGCGATGATCATGAATGCAATGGATGCGTATGAAATGCACAAACGTACCAAAAAGGGCATATTGAACCTTAATACCTTAATTCATATTCAAAATCGAGCTACATTCATGCACAATCAAGAATACATGCATAAAAACATATTAAACAAACTTAGGAATCATATTGGGGGTGGGAAGAGCGAACGGAAGCCAAACGAAACGAATAAACGATAAAATCGCACAAAAGGGAAGAAAAATGGGATAGCCCGGCCGGGCTATTTTACAAAGGAAATAGCCCGACCTAGGGCTATCCTACTGGAATAAAAATGAACATAGCCCGGCCAGGGCTATTTTCTTGAACAAAATAGCCCGCACGGGCTATGTTCCAAACCCCCCAAAAATGCCATTTTGTGCATTATTCGGCCATGGCAAGAACAAAGCAAGCTTAAACCATCCAAAACCAATACTAACACATTCATATACATGATAACTCATATAGGAACATAATAGGATTCATAAATCATTTAAAGAATACGTGATCAAACTCAAATTCTTAAAGAAACGCACATAGGAGCACTTAAGAGCAAAACCGGCATAATGAGCAAACATGGAGCCAAGATGCATTCAAAATTCAAGCACCAAGTCATCAAAGTAACCAATACTCAGCTATTACACATTATAGCACTCATATGCACAAGTTGGGGAAAAGGGGACCAAGTGATCTTGCCCAAAAACCATTCATAACCACAAGCATGCTTGGAAAACCACTCTAGTGCGCATATAAGGCACAAATTGATCAAGAATTCATCTTCCCTTGCATAATCCCACAAACCCCCAAACCTCATAAATGCTATATCCTCCTAGTTCAACTACCAAGAAAGAGAAACCATAAATGATCAAGGATTATGCAACAACAACCTCCATAAATGCTAGAATGCACCACAAGAACCATTGGAATGCAAGCATGCTTCATATGCCATGAAACCCTCTACTATTCAACATCTTGCTCAATCACCTACTTCCCAACATGTATGTTATGATCAATGCAAAATATGAACTCACAAGAGCATGGAGATTCCAAAAATATGCATACCTTGTGAAGAAATGCACAAATAAAGGTCTTGGAGCTTGTGGCTTGAACAAAAATGGAGTCTTGGAGTTCTTGGCTTCTTTTCTCTTCTTTTTGGGACTGATTTTCGGTGGGTATGGGGAAACAGGGAGAGATGGTCCAGTTTTGGGCTTAAGGGGGAGAAGAGAAAGTCAACAAATTAAGCTTTGGGTCCCACATAGGCTTTTAGGTGTGTTTCTTGTACGTAGAGGTATACGGTGGTGTATTTCGGTCAAAAATGAATACGAGGGCTCAAGACCAACATAAAACATATAGACAGTTTCTCAAATCATATAAGACACGTAAACATACTCGAAAATCAAAAATCACAAAACACGTAACAAGCAAGCACAAAGAATTCACGTTTCACGTACGTTCAAATAATTAACATAATTCACGTAATTCACGTAATTTCAAATAATTCAAATAAGAAAGAAATTAGAAAATAGGTTAAACAATAAATAAAACACATAACTAATAATTTAAAACGTGCAAATAAGGCGTACCTGTTCGTCCGAAGGATCGAGGTGCCACATGAATATTCCCAATGTCCTACATGGCACCACCCTCGAGTGGACAAATGTCAGCTCATATACTCTACACGAGTCGAGTGGTCCCCTTCTTGTTGGGGACCACTGCCTCACACAGAACCATTGGTCATTGGGGTTTGATTATAAATAGCATTCGTTCACACACACACCCTCCCCAAGGGATTATCTTCTTCTCTGAGCAAATCCCGACATTCTTTGTATCTACCAAGCTTCCACCGTCTCAGGTGGCTAGAGTACTTGCAATTTAACTCATACATCTTTTTCGATCAGGCTGAGCAGGGCAAACCTTTTCAATCTTTCTCTCATGCTTCATCATTATTGGAGCCCCCATATCATAGGGATTGACGGGATAAGTCAGATATCACCATTACGAAGGGGATCGCCGGCCCTGGTGGAGAAATTTCTAGAGAAGAAAAGAAGAAATCCCCTCTTTCCCAAAGTACAGTGGAACAACTAATCCTGGAGAACACTTGGACCACTTCCATCACCTCATGCACTTATATCTCCACGTACTTCATTAATGGGCCAAAGTACTCGTGAACTCCTTCGAGGGAATTACCCAAGATTGGTACAAGTGCCGACCTGCTAACTCTATATTTGGTTATGAGGAGCTTGTACATGCTGTTGTTATGTAAGTTTACCTCACTAACCGGCTTCCCATTATATCAGCATTCCCTTTACCCTAACTCTTCCTCATTGGGTCTTTGGGAACTCTGTCTTTGTCCATATTCATAGGACCGACCAGACCAAACTTGATCCCTGTTCTCTTAAGTGTATATTTATGGGTTATGGGTACACCAAAATGGTTACCGGTGTTATCATCTACCCACCCGACGTATGTATACGACTATGGATTGCAGTTTTCTTGGGACAAAATATTTCTTCACCCAACCCAGTCCTCAGGGAGAGCGTCGAGAACATGAATTACTAGGTTGGATACTAGTGTTACCCCCATGGACAAACATAGTTCGAACAGAGCAAGTAAAGGGAACCACCAAGCCTACCCGTCACGCGGTACAACCCCCACTCTACACCAATCACTTTGACTGATAATCCTGAGGTACGTGATAGTAATTCAGATTATGGTAATACTATTCCTATAAGCCAGTGTGAAACTAAAAGTGCAAGAAATAAAGCAGAACAGGAGGAGAATGAGGTATAGACACAAGGGGAAATAGAGGCACTTGAATACATAAATAAACATAGATATGTGTTGCCACCCCGAGCCAATAGGGGGTCCCTTCGAAAAGATATGAACCAAAACTTAGGAATAAGACTTTAAATATCAGATAGCTGGTCTGACTAAAGGGAGTCTATGACAGCAGGCTCGGGCCTATGCCACTTTGGTGTACTCCACTGTGGTTTCAAGTAAGGTAGAGGAGGCACTTAAGGATGTAAGATGGACTAAAGCTATAAGGGATGAAATGGAAGCTCTTAAGAAAAATGGAACATGGAAAAAGTACAGATTGCCTAATGGAAAAAAGGTAGTTAGGTGACAATGGGTGTTTACAGTCAAAAGCAGAGCAGAAGGGAGTATAGAGAGATATAAAGCCCAACTGGTGGCCAAGGGTACACACAGACATACAATGTAGATTATTCAAAAATCTTCTCTCCATTGGCGAAGACAGATACTTTTAGAGTTTTGTTCTCGATAGCAGCCAATCGAGATTGACCACTACTTTGATGTAAATAGTATTTTTCTACACGGCGATCTGAAAGAAGAGGTTTATATGGAGCCTCCACCGAGTTTGCTAGAAGGATATAGCAGTGGAGAAATGTGTAGGTTAAATAAGGCACTGTATGGATTGAAGCAGTCACCTCCAGCCTCATTTGGAAGGTTCAATGTTGCCATGAGAAGGTACAGATATGATCAGAGTAACTTCGATCATATATTTCTTATTCCTGAAAAGGAGAGATGAAAGGGTCACTTGTCTAATCATATATATGGATGCATGATTATTATGAGAGATGACTCAGAGGAGATATCTCAGCTTCAGCAGAATTTGTTTCGGGAGTTTGAGATAAAGGACTTAGGGGAGCTGAAGTATTTTTTGGGGATAGAAGTGTTAAGGTCCAGACGAGGCATTTTCATATCCCAACAGAAGTTTGACCTTTATCCTCTTGTATAGATTGGCCCCCGTGAGTGCAAGCCGATTGACATTTCGATAATGGTCAATTATGGGTTATAGGTAATAAATGGGAGAGAAGACGGGATAAGGGGCAGTACCAATGTCTAGTTGGAAATTGATTTCTCTCTCTTCTACTTGGCCAGATGTAGCCTATGCAGTAGGGGTACTTAGTCAATTTATGCACCAACCTCAGAAGGAACATATGGATGCGGCGCTGAGAATATGTCAATACTTGAAGGGGCATCTGGGAAGAGGTGTCCTATTCCAAAAACATAGACACTTAGACATTGAAGCCTATACTCATATAGATTGGGCTGAAAACTCGATGGACAAAAGGTTAACCTCCGGTTATTTTTCACTAGTTGGAGGGAACTTTGTGACTTGAAGGATCAAAAAGTTGAAAGTTGTGGCACTTCCTAGCGCAGAGGCGGAGTCTCAGAGTGTTGCACGAGCAATCAGTAAGGTCTTGTGGTTGAGAAAATTGCTTACAGAAGTTGGATTTCCTACGGTAGGAGCATGCAGATTGAGATGTGACAATCGGACCGCGATCACATATCAAAAAATCTGATTCAATATGACCGTACGAAACACGTGGAAGTGGACCGACACTTCATTAAAGAAAAATTGCAGGAACGGGCCATTAACATTTGATTTGTAAGATTGGAGGATCAGTTGTCGATATTCTTACGAAGGCAGTAAATGAACGAATTTTAACGAAGTTCTGAGCAAGTTAAGTATCAAAAATCCGACACTCAACTTAAGGAATAATATTAGGAAAGATGAAAATTAGGAATTCTTTTGTATATAGTATAGTTGACCTTCCTAATTTAGCTGATGTCTTGTATATTTCATAGTGTTATCTTTGTACGGTGTTTCACAATACAAAATACAGAATACAAGTTAATATAGCTTTTCTCCCAAAACTTGTCTTCTACTATGACTAAGATTAATCACTAGCTCAAAGTCATTCTTTGTTATCTTACGATGTATGTTTTTTCTTAAGTTAATCTTACAATGTGTAAATGTTTCCGTGATATTGTTTTGTTGTTGAACTTCCACTCGAGTAGATTTGTGGTGAGAGGATGGTGTAACTCACTGAAATTTACATTTCACCGAAATGAATGGCCTTTTGATGGTGTTGATTGAGGAATTCGTGGAGCATTATTCTTGCTCTGTTTTAAGTTTGTGTTTTTTCCGTTTACCTTGATAGGAACAAATTTACACTTTACAGGCTTATAATGTGCTTCTGCCACATGTTCGACCATCAATTATGATTTGAACTAGAAGTTTTCTTACATTTTTTTCTAAGAGTTTTCAGGGTCGGGTGAGTTTGTTGAGATGGAGTGAGGTGGCTGGTAGCAATGGTTCATTGGTTTAGGTAGGAAATGTAAGAATTAATCATGCAAACTATGTGATTAATATGAACAATCAATTAATTGGTTAATTGCATCAATTACATGATTAATGGACTTGATTAGTCCTTGATCAAATCCCCATAATTGACCCTCTATGAAATTTGTCCCCTTAATTAAGTCAAACTTACCTAGTCTTTGATGGGAAGACTATGTATAAATAGGGGTTATGG
>JBBMKE010257811.1:0-14162 GCA_037834125.1 Lippia alba | reverse complement strand
TTTGACGGATTCCTCCAAGGGGTGGGTCGATGACGAGCTTAGACTCTGGGTCGAAACGCAGGAGTGCCCCTCTGTCCACGTCAGCTGCTACGTGGCGTGTGCTGAGTGGGCCATGCGGGAGCCCCAATTTCTCCCTTATCAAAACCCAAATCACTTGACAAAAATAAAATCCAAACGTACCATTGGAGTGCCCATGACGAGTACGTCGAAACCCATATGCTAATCGCTGGAAAATTCGTCGTTAACATAACTCCGACATCTTTGACCGACCAACTCTTCATCGGTCGGCGTGATTCAGATGTCGAGACTGCCAGAAATGAACTCCTCTAGTCAAGCCGCTTCTATCCATATATGATTTGACCCTTATCCCGTCACCGGAAAAACAGACCTGTCATCTCCACCCAAGTCCACCGCATCTCCACCCCTGAAACGCCTAGCTCTGGCCATTTTCTGCCCAAACCAAGGTCATAATCGAGTTCTGGGGGTCGAAAATGGTCAGGAACTACCAAGCTTCGTCGGAAAATGGCGTCGTAACGGCGAGTTCGTCGCTGACTGTAATCACGTGCAGCCTGTCGCGAGGCATAGCTGGTGCATCTGCGGCCATCGCCGATCTTCTGGCTGCGCCGCCGCGTAGGAAAGTTGTGCCTGGAGGTCCTCTGTCGAGCCATGGGGTGCGTGTCACAGAAGGACTGTTGAAACCACAAAAAACCGCCCGCGAAGTCGCCCGTGAAAATCACCCCTAGTGCCGTCACCACTAAGTTTCAGATTACCAAATTGATACCATCGTGTCGAGCTCGTCGAGATCTTCGAAAACCACTACTCAAATATCGAATTCTATCAAGAAACGAGAAAGTTACGGGCTTGTGCGTGTTTTGTGTGAAATGTGTGAGAGAGAGATCGGTTGAGGGGAGAGAGAAGGTGAGTTCTGATTGGTTGAAGAAAGTTTTCGATCCGAATTCGAATGAGTAAAAAGGTCGTAGAACGAGCAAAATTAGTTAGAATTAGGCAAACTTAAAGTCTACTAACTCGTTTCAATGTCCCAGACGTATTGAAGAGGTCAAATAAGTCGAACTCTCGACCGAACGAGAAATGACCCAAAACCCCTAAAAGGAGAAAACTGAAAATAGGTCCCTAAACTCTTAAAGAGTTCGAAAAAACCGGGGTGTCATAGATTATAAAATATATATTAATAAAAAATATTTAAATGTATTTAAATACTAATAATTTTCTTATTTGCACATGCATCGAATGTGCGAAATTACTAGTTATATATTAATAGTAAATAGTTAAAATATAAATTACAAAATATGAGAAAGAAAAATAAAAAAGAGTAAAAAAATAAAGCTGAGAAAAAAGTGGAGTCAATTGGTAAATAACTTAGTAATGCAAGTTCTGTTCTGTATGGTGTTGGAGAAAAATAAATATAAACTAGTAACTCTGGACACTTAATGTGTGTGCAAAAAAATTATTAAATTATAATTTTCATGTTTTTATTTAATTTATAATTATTTTTAATATAATTATAATTTTATGATGAAAAAATTTAAAATTGAGAAAAAGATTAAATATAATAAACAATATAAATAAAAAAGAAAAGTATTTGAGAGTCTGTGAAATTTAGGAAGAAAATTGTATAAAAAATGATGAAATTACGTGATCTAGAATTTATGTTAAAAATATTTTAAAAAAATGGGCCTCTGCATAAATATATAGCATAGATCAGAAAAACTTGTGTTCCACGAAACCCACAGACAGAAAGGGGGAAAAAGAAAGGAGGACGAAAAGGAGAAAAGCAACTGTTATGATGTTACAACATATTGAATCTGTTGAACATGGTCTTATGCATAATGTGGGGATCTTGTGGCATAAGAAAGCTGGAATGGTGTTACGTTTTATTAAAAACGTAGTGCAACTTTTTAAGTAATTGAAATCACGTTTTGGAGGCCACGACGTCGTTTGGAATCTGGGATATTAGGCTTTATGTTGCAGTTTGTTTTATTCGCTTTAGTTTGTTGAGAGTTGCTACATGTTGCCTTTGTATTGGTTACATGGTAGTGGGAACTTTGTATTGGTTTTTGGAGCACTTTTTGTAGCTGAGGTTTTTGGCTCAGATTGATGAATGCATTTCTCTTTCTAATCCTCTCTCATTCTCTCTCTCTAAATATGTTACTCTTATCCTTTCTTCCTTCCCAAGTTTACATCTCTATGTTATTACTCTGTTTTTGTAAATCTGGAAATCAGTGAGTGTGTTACAGTGGACTCAGAGCAGGGTTTTAAGATCTCGTGGGCTCAAGTGGCGAAAACTAATATCATGCGGATTGATGAGCTGGAAGAAGCAGTGAAGGATCTGCAGGAAGGCCAGCATAAGTTGCAGGAGGGGCAAGAAAAAACTAATGCACGGTTGGATGAGATCATGAAGCTACTGCAAAGTTTGAGCAAAGATAAGGAATCAAGCAGCACTCCAGATCTTCTGCTTTCAACCGTTAAGACATTATGGAGATGGTGGCATCTTACCCACTCCGGAGGCTAGGGTCAATGAGGTAACAAACAACCCTAACCTTAAAAAAGCTGTTGATCTTCAATTTTCCCGTTTTAATGGAACTTAACCGAGGAAATGGCTGTGTAAGTGTCATAAGTATTTCGTGTTTAACCCTATGTCTAAGTATGAGAAGATAGTTTTGGCCTCAATGAACATGGAGGGTGAGGCAGATAACTGATATCTAGACCGTGTAGATGGAAATGAAAACATGGGGTGGGAAACGCTTTAAAACAGGTCCTGAATCAGTTTTCCAAACCAAATGAGAAAAACTTGGTTGGTCAATTTAATAAACTGAGACAAGATAGATCAGTGGAAGAGTATAACTCTAAATTTGATGAGTTAAGAACTGTCATGCTCAGTTTTGATAAACACTTATCTGAAGAATATTTCATCAAGAGTTATACTAATGGGTTAAAAGATGAAATCTCTCAAATGGTGGATATGCTGAATCCCAACAGTTTGGTTGATGCATTGAGTCTTGCTCTAAAACAACAAAGTGACTGTGCAACCATGAACAAAGGGACCAAACAGTTGAATAAACCTTGGAATGTGAAGACTAGGATTGGGGATCAGGGAGATAAGAGAGTCAATGGAGGAAATACTGGAAGATATCCCCCATTTAAGTGGTTGTCTCCTCCTGAAATGGATGAAAGAAGGAAAAAAGGGCTTATGTTTGTGTTAATTTTTGTAACACAGGGTTTCCATGCAAATATTTTGAAAACACAGGGTTTTTTGTGTTAATATTTGTAACACAGGTTTTTTTTGCCAATTTCACCTAACACAGGGGATATGGCGTAAATAACTCGTGCAATAAACACCACATGACTGCAAACAACAATTCCCTTCATTAAAATTAAATAAGATAAGCCATGGAAAAAGGTAATTCAATTTGATGAAATCTTGATCAATGATCCTTGCCTTCATAATGAAGCAGCCTCAAGGTTGCAAAGGGTTTTCCAAGTATTTCCGGTTTATCAAAAAAGTCATTGTTTAAGTCGAGTGCTAGGGCGATCAACCGTGCAACTGCTCTTCCTACCTCTCTGTCAAAATCCAAAGATCAACATCATTTTGAATCCATGTCTTTTGTGAGATGATTGACATAACTATTAAGAAGAAAGGTTAAAGGGACAATTAGACTTTCTCCTGAAGTTTTGTCTAGTTACACATACGTCCCCTCAGATATAAGAAATTACAAGAACTTCCCTTAAGAAGAACTCTGCATCTTTCAGTCATTTTGACAACATCATCTCTGTTTCATGAATACCCTAATTTGCGTTTGACATTTACCGATCATTATTTGATTTTAAATTTATAACTATACTTGCATCTGTTAGGCCACACCCCATGGTACGTCAGTGTAATATCTCTGTCACCTCACCAGTGAAAATCTCGTTAAACATTCAGTCGGTTATCATGTTTCTTAGCCTACATGCATCTAAATGACTATGGCATGTAGGTGACAACTTCATTCTATACTGAGTCGGGAAACTATTCACTTGCAAATAGCAGAAGAAAAGTCAAGTATACAGGATTATTCTACCACAGATGATAAAGACAATAAATAGCCATATCCAAATAGTATGACAAAAAGAAAATATAAAGAAAACTTACAATGCCTCCTGCTGATATTTCTCCATAGTTTCCCTCCACTTGGGTAGAATATCTTTTAGGGAGCCGAACAATTTGACAGTGTTAAATGTCCCACATCGATTAAATGATGATGTGGTGTTCAATATATAATGGCAAGACAAACCTCCCCTCAACAACTAGCTTTTGGGGTTGAGTAAGACCAAACTCATTATTCATTAATTCTAATACCACCACTCTTTTCTAAGACAACAACAACTATCTTTTCTAAGACAACAACAACTACGTCGTCCCCGCCAGCCAACTTTCGGCGGGCCTCACGTCCAGCAGCTCATGTTCAGCTCTGTCACGGTGGTCGACAATGAAATCACGGAGGGCCATAAATTGGGCATCGATTGATACGTTGTATAATTGCGGGATTATCGAGCTTAAATTGTTACATTTTATCCCGATGTTCGGTTCAAATTGTGGATATTGAATTGCGTTGTATTTTTCTTTGCAGGAAAACACAATTTGTGGAAATCAAGAGATTCTAGCTGAAATTAAGGCATACGTGAGGGGCCTTTATTTCTTAAAAGAGAAGTCAATTCACAATTGCACTTGGGCCTCAATTTAGTAGCAGCCAAACACACTTGGAGAGGAGGTCCATGTCCTTGAAGACATTTATTAGGAGTCCAGGCCCATGACTTGAGCAAAACGAAACCCACTTCAGTCAACAACTTGGAGGTTAAAAACGTTGAAGAAAGAAGGTGGAATTTGTGGCCTTTATGATGGAAAAAACGTGGAGGAGTGGGGGAAGAATTCATGCCACTGCATTACATAAAGAAGAGAACCGAGAGGCAGAGTTACATGCCCTTTTTACACAGAGAAGACGCAACAGAAACACGTGATTTTGGAGAGAGGAACTCACGCAGCAACACCATCGCTAGTTTCTCTCTAGTTGGGATTCTCCAATATTATGCTAAGACTCGTGAGACTATTTCTTTCAAATTGATTAGTTTATGTTATTCGTTTTATTCCCAACTTACATGTCAATGTGTGTTGATTTAATTATTAGATTTAGGGCCCAAGTCTTAGAATTATCAATACGCATATAGCTAGTTAATTCGTTTGACGGTGTTAGTTAAATAATTAGCATTGTAGCAATCAATACTAGGACATAATGTTTGTCTGAGTTTGTGTTAAGGAATCTTACGGTCTATTGAGTGAGGTATGAGTTCGTACTTAACCGGTTAAGACTAGTGTTAATTTGGTTCTTCATGCAATTAATTGATTGAATCTTAGAGAGAGTCTTGAAAAAGTTGTTAATGAGTTATGGAGTAATTTTTAGGAGTTTCTTCATTTACTCTATTAACTTTTCATAATTGTAGAGTTGTTTTTCTCATTCAAAAAATAAAAGTACAAAGTATATATACAAATAATTTCTTAAATATTAGAAACCGTCTAAAGGATAAAGGAAGAGAACTGATCAAACCCCACAAGATAGACTATAAACTCATATCTTGAGTCGATGGTCGTAGTCTAATGCATGATTTTGGAATATCCCAACTGATTGTTATCCATTGAATTATTTGAATCTAATTTGCATTCTTGTTTAGTTAGCTTAGTTTATCAATTATTCAATATCAATTGTAGTTCAGTTGAATCTAAACCCCCCGCCCAACCCCAATATTGTTTTATTTCAATTTCTTGATATAGTAAGAGTCACAATTTCACAAAATCTTCGAGGATCGACTTGTTTTACCACTATTTACAAATTAATTGTGTTCGTTACTTGGGATTTTATTTTTTATGGTCTCGACACCCATCACCGACGTTCTTGGAATAGTTCAGGGCTTTTACTTGACGAGCTCCTCCGACGGAATCAGCCATACTCTGTCGTTGATGAAAATTTTCCACGGCGGTGATCATGAACATGATCACGAGATCATTGATACCATTAGCTTCTTTGGGGTTCATAGAATGACGACTCCAACTTCTCACATCGCCATTACTGGAGGAACTGGGAAGTACGAGAATGGGAAAGGTTATGCTACGATTGAGAGTCGTCCCCATGAAGATCATCACACTACCGATGGACTTAAACCATTACACATTTCACTGTTTATCTTACTCCATGAGATCCAGGGGAGTTCATCTTTTCTTGATTTTCGTGAAGTTTAATGTTGTATTTATGTTTTTGTGGTCTTTAGTTGATGAATATCGTGTGTAATGCTATGTTTCTATATTAATCGAAGGAAACTTGTATTAATATTTATATGTAATTACTTCAATGCTTATTGTGATATGACGCCGATACTATATGCAATGAAGATTTCATGTGCTTCATCTATTGTGTCATGCATGCTTCTGGAGTTTAATTTAGGGCTTCCCCTAAAACTAAAAGTGTGTTCTTCGACTTGCATTGTGATTGTTAGCAAAGCAGACACACACACGTCATGTGTGTATATCATTGGTTTCAACATAGATTTGCAAATATAATCCAATAATTTTTGGAAGATATTTTACTTTGAAAAATTATTAAAAGTTGGCTGAGTTGAAGGATTTGGTATTTTGACTTCTTCAACAAGTACACACAAAGTCAAAAATAAAAAAATTGGTTCAGACATGGATTATTGACGAGTATTTCTACTAATTCCCCTTCAAATACATGCCCTTTATTGTATTGATGATCTTCAACTTAGTTAATTTAATTTTCATTTTGCGAGCATAAAAATATACTGTAATTAACTGAAAGCTTCTTGATGTTATGTTATTCAAATAAAAATCTTCTGTTGAATCTAGTCCCGTAAAATTTATGTTGACACGACAAACACTGTAAAAATTATCTCCTGTCATTAATTTATATTATTCGTATTCAAAATTCTGAATATATATATATATATATATATATATATATATATTGTAATGGGCTAATGGGTTATAGAGCAAAACAAATATTTGAAAGTAATCAATAAACTTTCTTCATAATTGATGACCTCAAATTCAATTTCTCTTAACTCTTTGAAAAACGAAAAAATTTATGGGCCCAATGTTATATTTAGAATTAGAATTGCTTCTATGGGCTTGGGCCAAAGCCTTTGTAGATAATAATGCTAACTTTGATAATGGCCCAATTAGCAATATCAGAGAGTTAATAAATTTAATGGCCCAAGATTTTAGGTAAAAGTTTAGAGGGTGAATCGCCATTTACCCTAATTTACAGAGAAACATTTCCTACTTTCTAAAGAGACAGAGTCTACCGATATATATATTTTTTTTCTTAAAGCAACCAACCAGCATAAGATTCCATGATTTTGGATGGCTCCAAAATGTCAATAAAAAAGTGAAGAAATATATGAATCCCTTGAATCCAGAGTTGGATCCTAGTTCTGTCAGAACTATATTTGTACGTGCAATGACCCACCAGGCTGGAGTGCCCTATTATGAAGTTTCTTGACCTCATGTGTGCAGGTGTATTTTATTATAAGATCTGAGAATATGACTACATATTTAATATATTTAATAGCTTTATTATGAGATTTGGGAATATGAGTAAATATTTTGTAAAAAATTGGGAATATGAGTACATATTTAATATATTTTACAGCTATACTTAATGGAGATTAGTATTTTATTATGAGATCTGAGAATTGTTGGAAAACACTAAAAGTAACGGAAATTTAAATTTTTTCAAAAGGAATCGTGATCTTACTATTCATTTCAAAACTTTTGGATTCAATCTTACTATTCATTTTAAACTTACTATTCATTTCAAAATTTTTAAGAATTGAGCCGTCATCATACTTTCTTGTGGCAAAATGTTGAATCCCAACCCCAAGGGCCCTCCACATCCCGGCTCGACGAAGCAAGTGGGAGGAGGTAAATCAGGTACTCAGCGGCTCGTTAAGGGGGAGGTGTGCTCCTCACTAGATCTACAAGAAACCCATCCTCAAAGCCCCCAAATTGGACTCAAGAATAAAGCTCCCACACTGCAGTCTGTGGGAATCGAATCTTGCACCTTGTGGCAAATCTGCCCCACCGGAACCAACTGACCTACGCCCTGCGGGCAACCATCATACTTTCTTGATGTGACATCACGAGCAAAAAGATACAAAACAATACTAAAAGTTTTGTGTGTCCATGTTCGCTCAGAACATGTTGATGTCCGTGTTTGATCTCTATGTTAATGTATGTGTTTGCTCGAAATATGTGCGGGTTATTTCATGGAGGGATTAAGATAAGTACTCAGAACAATCAATTACAAATTAGTTATGTTTTTATTTAGGAAATATATAACATGTTATTATCTTGTTTAAATTCTGCTAATTGGAGAGTTTAATATTTTTATTTGTATCCATTGTGTTTTGATGGTCGTACGTACAAAGCAATCAGTTTTTTTGGGGAGTATTTACAAAAACCTACTAAAAGATTTGACAATATATATTGTTACCTTGCTTCAGCAATACAGGTAGGAGATTTCATGTCCTCATCTTCGTGAAAATTTGGACAAGAAATAAACAATAAAGAATAGAACCAGCGCAAAAAGAATTAAATGATGAAATGTTGATTGAGGAAATCACTTTGGAATTTTGCTTTTGTCTCAATTTCTTGAGCTACGTCTCGTAGTTTTCGAACTTGATTTCAGAGACCAGAGACCTCTTCATCAAAGTCGCCAACGGAGAAGACGGTGAACAAATTAAACTCGGAATTCGCCCAATTATGATCAATATATATGATATATCGAGCATCTTATGGCCTCCACACAAAGCATCACCCAGGGCATGTCCATGACCAACTCGTACGGGTTGGAGTATTCCATGTCGACCAACGTCACCAAATTGGCTCGGATATACCAACATCTCGATGAGGCGCCGATCATTTTTCATGTTCATAATGGTCGGGATCAAGCATGTTATCTATGTAGAGGCACGAGATCAATCAAACGAACAAGATAAGTTTTTCTTTGTTACTTCATTTGTTTTCTTTTCACGGAATTTTGTCTTATTGCTAAGTTTTAAAGGGTATTTCTTTTAGCCGAATTTTATATTATTTCAAAGTTTTAAAGCCCAATGCCCGAAGTGAAATTTTAGTCTTCATGTTTAGAGGGAGGAAGCTTTTAATTTTAATAAAAGTCTAGTCGTGTATTAGGTGAATTTGATAGCAGCAACAATACTTAATTATTTACAACTCACTCTCCGCTTTGGATCAGACA
The DNA here is from genome assembly GCA_037834125.1 of Lippia alba. Lineage (NCBI taxonomy): Eukaryota > Viridiplantae > Streptophyta > Magnoliopsida > Lamiales > Verbenaceae > Lippia > Lippia alba. The sequence goes on along the minus strand of JBBMKE010257811.1, from coordinate 4,842 downwards.
ATGGTTTTTGAATTTTTTGTATTAGGCTATATGTTAATTAACTAATTCTGATATTGAAACTTGTCTGTAATTACGAAGATATAGACTGATTGTGGCTGCTCTTTAATCTTGTATTGGAACTGTTTCATATTTTGCATATCTTTTGCATCTAGAGTAAAAAATAACACTGCATGTGCGTGTACTATTCGAGACTTGATTAGCTATATCTTAATGGAATTAATTTCACAAAGCTACTAACGTTATGCTATTGAAGTCATCGAAATCGAGCATGTTGTGGATTGTGTGGACTCTGCCCTTGCAACCGGGACTATCAGTCGAGTTATTTTGTTCAGAGTAGTCGGAATCGAGCGAGTCGTGGACTGTGTGGAGGATTGAAGCGTTTTTTGGAATGAAATTCGCGATCGTAGATTGGTGAGGAGTGAAGTTTCTACAATGGATGGTTCGGAGCTTAGAGGAAGTACGGTAAGACAACTAGTAGTGAGTTTGTGAATATTATGCGGTATTTATACATGAAATAACGGTAATGCTCTCTCCCACACAATTTAAGGTAAAAGGTAAATAAAAGGTAAGTGTTATTTGAATGAATTTATTTCTTTCTAACCCAATTATAATTGTCTACATCATGTAAATTTGGTGCTTTTCACAAAACAAGATTTATTAAAGAAAATAATTTTTTTTTACCAGATCTACTTATAGTAATTGCGCTTGATACCCCCAATTAAACATATTCTTCTTGTTCGGAAATGTTGATACTTCTTGTTTGGATATGCTAGATAAAATATTTTTGAATTTCGATTCACTCGGGCGAACACTTCAAATTCTGGACAAGTTGACAACTGAGATATGTGCAATTTAAAATTATGCGTATTTATGTTTTAATTTTAGTTATGCCCTTTATTATAGAATCTTTAGTTTTGTTTATGCATAAATTCAATTTGATTAAGGATTTTCAAAACATATATGCTCAAGATGCACAAATATTTATCTCATATAAAATATTTTACGAAACTAGCTAGATCAACTGAATGAACATCTCGATGAGATTTAGGTGGCCATTCGAAATCTATGGAAATCCTGATGAAACTCAGGCGGCCATTAGAGCATTGATCGAATGAAATCATTATAGAAATCCTGATGAGATTCAGACGGTCATCCGAACATTGGCCGAATGAAATCATTATGTAAATCTTGACAAGATTTAGACGACCATCCCAACATTGGTAAGAAAATAATGTCAAATTGAAATAAGCTCGCGTTGAACGACTATAAAATGGCTTACTTGTGAAGAATCATACGGGGAAGCAACGACAAGATATCAAACAGACAAATAGATTTCTCCTCCCAAAGTAGGCAATAAGCAGAAGCGTAAATATAGTTTATAAAACTCCTTAGGCTGCTAAGGAACACTAGATAATCCTCAAAGAAAGAAAATGACAATAGAAGTTAGGAGTCTATCAATGAACATGTATTTTAAAGAAAAGAGGTATTACAGGTCCGTAGACCCATGACAGAAGCGGAATCAATGAGTAGGATTAATATTGACGAGCAAGAGCGAGAATTGTCCGAATCGAGCATGTGGTGGATTATGGCGTAGCAAACGAAGATTAACTCGAAACGAAGAGAAGATAAGTTTTATACTCTTAATATGATTATCACTATTGAATCGTTATTATCTATGCATATGTTTATGTCTTCGATGTTGGTGTCCATAGTTGTTTTTAACTAATGGCTGGTACTTCAACACTTTCATTTGCAAATCATGGATAAAATAGGAATGATCTTTGCTTGCTTTTGTAAACGAGCATTACATTTATCTGTGGTTGAGAGCAAGGGACGACCAAACAACCGAGATAAGTTTTTTAATCTTATTTGTAAGTAACAATGCAAAGATTAAAGTCGGTCCTCACTTGAAATTTAATTGATTTGTTACAGAGAAAATAGGGGTGTGCATGTGTTTGTCTTGTGGCTATAATCTTATGTTTTGAATGATTTTGAAAATCCATGTGGATTGTGGATTTGCGGGAATAGACGTACATGATTAAGCTTTAGAAAATAGAAATTCTTCTAAATATTATTTAGAATTAGATTTATGTTCGAATCTGTCATGGAACAAACATTTGATAATATATTTATTTTGATAAGGCTTACTTCGGATCCCGATTGATTAAACCGAAACACTTATTTCAAATCTCGATCTGTAAGGACGGACAATACTTCGGATCCCAAGGAATGAGGGCAAGTATTTGCTTTGGATCCCAAGAAATGAGGGCAAGCAATACTTCGGATCCCGATCGCTAGGGCAAGTATCTGCTTCGGATCCCAACGAATGAGACATCGAAAAGGATAAATTGATGCGAGTTAGCATAAAAAATAATAAATTCAAGTAGAGATATCATATTTTGCTAGAAAATTCATGAATGAGTCGATATATAATTTGAGCCGATTCTCTTACTTCGACTCATTCTAATTCATTGTTTTCACTTATACTTAGAAATCCTCTAGAAGTACCCACACTACTCCACATTCAAATCATATCATAAACAGAAATCCTCTAGAAGTATCACACTAGTCCTACATCTAAATTATATCGAAGTATCACACTAGTTCTACATTCAAATCATATAAGTAAATATGCTAGTACTTTAATATGTGTATTAAAGAAACAAGAAATGATATGTATTAAAGAAATAAGAAACGATAAAGAAAACAAGAGCATGCTTAAATCTCCCTTCAAAACAAGTTTCACAAAGATTGAACTGCCACGTCCCTAGCCTCAAAAAACGAGTCATCCGAACACCTTCTGCACTAATGGACCATATTTCCCCAAGAAAGTCGTATTTTTTCAATCAAAATATGCAATTGAAAAAAATCTTTCATCTGCCCTTGATATATGTATGGGGGGTTTCATAAACCCTAAGTCTATTTAGGAACATCATTCCTAGTTTGTGTTTTCTTATATTTTTCTTTCTCTCAATTTAAACCATATATTACTCTTTTAGAAAAAAACCTCCTAATCGAATTATGAATATTTAAATATTTTAATAATAATAATTAAATATCTTATCTCAATAATATTTATTCTAATCATATTACAATTAATATTTATTAGGATAATAAATAGAAAATATTTTATTCTTAACTTATTATTTATTCTAATTAAATTAGAACAATTAAACAATTAAGTATCTTAGTGAAGGCTACTGCTCCGTCCCTCATGAGTTTGTTATTACATCACTTTAGCGATGAAGCCACCCGTGCTTATGTTCTCGTAATGGCAGCTACCAACAGTTTTGAGCTGCTTGACCCAGACGTGCTTGCTATATTTAATCCGAGACTTGTTATGTCTATGCCTGATGAAGATGGTCGATTAGATGTATTGTCCTCTCTAACCCAGAACCTAGCCCTTCAAGATATTGTGGATTTTGTCAAATTGAAAGAAACTTTTCTGAGTTTCCATAATAGTCCTCCCGGCTGTGGGATACTATGGTCCTCCCGGCTGTGGGAGGACGATGATTGCTCAGGCTCTTGCTAATGAAGCAGGGGCTAACTTTATACTTGTCACAGTTAGTTTAATTCACCTTGAAAATAACTGAAATATAATTCACTTATATATTAATATCATTCTATTACTTGTTCTGCATTAGGGAGAACCAACTTTTTGCAAAATTTGATAGTGAAGGTGATTTGGCTGTCGAGACAAATTTCACACGTGCTAGAACATGTCCCCATGCATACTTTTCATTGACAGAGTATTTCTTCTTTTTTGTGTTTTTCCTCATTTTGAACTTTCATTTGTAATATTTGGTTTGTTTTCAGATGGATGAGTTGGCAAGAGTAGGGGGCAGGTTGAACAACGACAGTTGAGTTTACTAAAATGAACTTTCCCAATGATTGAATTATTCTATGGAATAATTACAAACAACCCCCTCAGGTATGGTGAAAATAATACCCCTTGAGGTTTATACTCTCTCACAAATTGCCCCAACCGTCAATAACTGCATTAAATTTTATTGACGCTAGCAAAATTATTTTTAAAAATTCTAATCCTACCCGTAGGGGGTACTATGTAATAATATTGAAAATATGATGATATATTTATAATATTAATTAAATTTATATTTTTAATTTAAATATATATAATTTGGTATAACATTTACATATTATCTATAAGTACAATTTGAAATAGATATTTCATGCATATTTATTTCATACCTTATATATATGTTTTAGTCTTATGTATATTTTTCATAAGTTTATTTAAATTTATTTATTTGAAAATAACAAAACTTTCCTCTGAAATAGAAAACTATAACAAACACACCGGCATGAATCAATGCATTAGTAGTTTCACATAATATCCATGAATTATTTAAACAAATATTTCAAGTATTGGTGATCTCAAATGCATCTACTGTACATACAAAGAATAACATTCTAATATAAACATGCATGCCCAATATAAAAAGAAAAATATTAACAATCATAAACTTTAAGTATGAAATTAGTTCATTATAAAAATATTAAAATATCATTGACTAGTATTCTTTGACCACCCAAAAAACTCAAGTACTTACATCAATCCCTCCTCCCAAACCTCCCAAAATCAACTACTCCCATCCCCATCAGCGACCACGCCAGATTCTCTTTCTTCATGCACGACATCCTCGGTGGGTCTCACTCAATGTAGTCAATGGCATCATCAACAATTTTTTCTACTTCGTTAGCCTCAACTGAGGCAGCGCCACCTGTTAAATGTCCCACATCGATTAAATGATGATGTGGTGTTCAATATATAATGACAAGACAAACCTCCCCTCAACAGCTAGCTTTTGGGGGTGAGTA
>JBBMKE010257597.1:0-14163 GCA_037834125.1 Lippia alba | reverse complement strand
TTGACGTGGCCCGGCGAGAGGGCAATTCTCCAACCAACTCCGAGTGTGTGCAAAAGATCATTAAGCATTCATACAATTATATTCATATTCGTTACATGGCTTGACTTGACTTGACTTGAACGTAAACATGATTTTCCATCCTTCTTTCCCCAATTTGGTGGAAGGGTTTGCAAGACCCAAACCACCTACATAATCTCATTATTGAGTTGGGGGGTCATGACCCCTACCCGCTCCTTCGACGGGTATACCATCGGCTCATGAGCATCCTGCCGCCCGGGCTCCTCGGTCGCGTGTGGACACTCACAAAGGGTATTAGATGCAATGGCTTAGTTATACATCGGCCCTTTCCGAACCGGTCTCCATTCACACCTCTCCCCGGGCCACAATATCATGTGCATAATCTCGCCAAAATCTTTCTTGAAAACACTTGCTTGAAACACTTGAAACATTACTTGAAAGCATTGCTTGAAACTTGACTTGAAAATGCTCTTGAAACCATTTTGATACTTTTACGTATAACTTGAAATTTTGGCTAGAAAAGATTCACATAAGGTAATACCGGTTAGATAGTAGAAATAAAACCTCACCTTTAACATCTTACCGACAAAAACCAAAATAAAGGAAGGCTTGAAGATAGCCAAAGAACTCGGCAAGTCTCCGCCTAGGACAAAACTGTACAAAAGACAACATTGTGCGTTCGTGAGACTTAAGACTCCAAATGAACCATATATGATGCACGGCAATACATTAATGTGGTATGGCATGCATAAGAAATGATAACATGTCATAAAGATATTCATATGCACAATGAGTGTGTTAAAGACACAAACCCAAGCAATTCATTCGTTAGATGAAGTGATCATATACATTTGAGTTCACATCTTTCGCAAGCCATACCAAAACAACTTATGAATGTCATATAATAACCAATGCACATACCAAGACATGTTTACAATGCATGTAAGTCATAAAAGGAGAGATAAGTTATCTCACAAAACATATAAACCAAGAAAAGGTTCATGTATGCAAACTAGAGAGCATATAAGGCACGTGAGATCATAATTCGAAGACGATTATATAAAATGAGTCATAGGCTGCACGGCCGCGTGAACATTGACCTGAAAACATACGCGGCCATGCGGGAATTTATTTTTGCCTAGTTCAAACTTTCCACGCGGCCGTGCCAATTTATAGTGTAAAATCCACACAGCTGAGCGGTATTTTATTTTCTAAAACTTAAAATATCCGCATGACCTTGCGGATTTGAAGGGGAAAACGTGCACGGTCGTGCAGGGGTTTCGTTTAAGGAGAAAAAGGGTAAAATATGAAGGAAAGGTCCAAAACAACTCCAAATCATTCCCAATATAATTATATACCAAAAGATCATCACAAAACACCTCCAAACACGTGAATGTTCACAAACCCATCATCAATTCATCAATTCTCCACAAACCCACATGAACATCAAAGGTAAATGTTATCCCAAACAACCACCCATCACAAGAATCATAAATGAGGAGGAAAGAAGTCACATAAACCATCATCAAAGCATTCAAATCTCAAGGAATCAAGGAAATGCACAAGAAGACCCATTTTATTCTAAAACCCTAGATTTACACTAAGTTAAGCAATTACCACACATCACAACAAGAATCCACAAATTACCAAGAAGAGAAGATGCACAAGAACAAGAAATACAAGAAACCTAACTTACCTTGAAGGATAGGTGCAAGAAATGAACAAATCTTGAGCTTGAAGGTGCAAGAATGGAGGAAATGGAATTGGGGCTTCTCTTCTTCCTTCTCTCTCTCCAAAACATTTTGGGTGTGTACAAATGAGGGAATGACTGAGTTTTGGTGTAATATGTGTTAGGTAGGGTTAAAGAGAAAAGTAAAAGGTAACTAGTTTGTCTCCATGTGGCATTTAAAGGGGTATAGTAAAATTTGTAGTGTTTGGGGTCGTAACGAGGTCGAAAGATGACGGGGTTGGTCCCATTAAATCCGAATCATCGATTCAAGTTCAATGGAGATGACGGAACTCGAATTCGAGTTCCCTAGGTCAAGGTACGAATTAATTACTCAAATGCGGCCCATTTACATATGGGCCCAAAAGTGTAACTAAAGTAAAATTAAGTCCAACTAAGTAAAATTAAGCCCAAATAGATTCAAAGAAGTACTTAGAAGAAATTAAATTACGCACGTTGGTAAACACATACCCATACCTTTACAGCCGAAAAGTCGGGGCGTCACAATCCCCTTGAGGTCGTTGTATTTAAAGGTCAATATCTTTGAGTGCTAAATTACTATTGTCGAAGTATAGCATTAAATACATTTGGTGCTTGTCAAAAATTTAACAATCACCAAAATAATTTATTTCTTGAGAAAAAAGATTACACCAAGCTGTAAAATAGAATTAATTAGAACGCTAATTCTTCAATAATTAAGAATAAAGAAAAGGTAAGAGAATAACGATAAAATAAAAATGAAATTGAATATGATGGATATATCTTCATGGTTTCAATCTTGCAGAACTGAATAACTCTGCAATACAATACAACATGGATAGATTGTAACTTCTGGGTATGAATATTTCCTAATATCTTCAAACTGATCTTCATAGATAAACAAAAACTAAAGTTAATGTAATGAGTGAGAAGTTTTTTGAGAGAGAGATATCTCTGTGAAAGTGAAAGTTAATGTAATGAGTGAGAAGTTTTTTGAGAGAGAGATATCTCTGTGAAAGTGATATATCGGAGTCTCTTCTCTCTTCCTATTTATACTATTTCTTTAGCAGTTGTAAGAGTCCACTTTTTCAGGCACGTGCAATCAAATTCCTTCCACTTTCTCTTCTTTGATCACTTCTTCCATAATTCTCTCAACTCCCACCCTTCTTCCATTTCCCCTACATAAAGAATATCTTCAATTAATTTAATTTCTCTATTTTCTTCAATTTAAGAAATCACAAAATACGGTCAATATCATCACTCTCTCTACTCTTACAGTCGAATAGTATAGACGGCTATGACAGTAGTGAAATATTGGAGAACACTCTAGGATGTGTTGAAACAGTTAATCTCCCCTCTCAAGTATATTGGTTGCCTCATTAAAAACCTCATTCGGGAAAACCACGTGGAAATGAGTAAAAAGAGTACAACCGTTGGGACCCGTACCGAGGCTTGCTTGACTTTATGATTTCTTCAATAATCTTGAATTTTCCAACTTATTGTGAACTCTCTGCTTAGTTTTCCGCTTTGTCTAACATCTTTCCTGCTCAAGGCTTTTCCTGCTTGGGACGTGTCTTCCTGCTTTCTTTTCTTGCCTGCTCAGTCAAACTTTGCTCTTGTTTTCTTTACGCCACGCGGTGTTGTATAGAAATGCCTCAATATTTGAGAATATCTCTTCCTCTATAGGAATATATTTTTTCTGCATAATATTTTCCCAAATTATGATCATATCTTAATAAGTTAAAATAATTGCTATATAATTTCGCGATAAATCCCCCCAAAATGATAAGATAAGTTCCCAAATAAATGAGAGCAATTTTTGTAAACTTAGAAAGTTGTCAAGATAGTTCTTTAAATCACTTTCATCTACATAATATCTATAATTATAGTGAGATTAAATCAATATTTAAAGAAAAATAAAGTACAGATAAGAAAAGATATCACCAAATCCACAGAATTGTTCTGGCCTAGGATTGCGTTCCTTTGATCATCTCGTAAGCAAACTTCATTTCCTTTTCTTCATTCCCTTTATACTTTACCAAAGTCTTGACTTTCTTTTACCAATTTCTTCCTTCTGCAAAGGGGTTTCCGATTGTAAATCCAGCTGCCTCACATGACAAATTTTCTCTCAATAAATTTCTCTAAGTATCCAAAAATACTTATTTCTCTTCAGAACTTAGCGGGAGTATAAGCTCTGCAAATTATTTCTAAAGATCATACCTTAAATTATAAAGATAAAGTCATATCTTAAATTATAAAGATGAAGTTTTATCTTATCGCAATAAATCCTTCAAATAATAAGATAACATTCATGATCAATGAAATAATTCACCAACATATTTCTGTAAAGTCAACTTTGGTCTCGTCGCCCACGCCATTGCAATATCTTTTGACAAAATTTGAAAATATTTCTTTTTCTCCATCCCTTGATAGCAACACAACTTCTACTAAATTTTCTCAAGATCCCTTTACATCTTAAAATGCGAAAATAGCTTCTCCCAATTTTTAAAACAGGACTCGCAAATTGCTAAGATAAAAAATTTAATAAATCTTTCAAGATGAAAAGATAAATAGTAAAATGCATGAGATAATTCTTCTCGAGTTTAGGATATTGCCGAAACAATTCACAAGATTATTCCAATACACTTAACCTCAAATATCAATATGTGATTAAATCAATAATTGAAGAAACAACCAAGTGAAGAAAAAGGGAAGGAATCACCAGATTCGAAAGAGCTCTTGTGAGATAAAGTCATTTCTCACTTTCCCATCACGCTTCCCAAAGCCATCAATCTTCTCATATAAGCTTTTTTCCAACAAATTCCCACAATAATAAAGTAATTCCTTATCAAGATATTATTTTTCTTTATACGCTTATTATAACAATTATCAGAAGGGAAGGGAGAGTTATTGAAAGATTAATAATTTAATAAACGAGAAATTAAATTAAGAAAAAAGGAAGAAATAGCACCAGGATTGAAAGTCTTTGAGCCATGTGCTTAGTTTCCCTTGATTTATTCAAAACTAGCAATTTTTCACACTCAATGTGTGTAAAAAAAATATTTAAAAATTAATTATTATTATTACTTAATTTATAATTATATTGAATAAAATTATAATTTTATGATAAATAAATGAATAAATTATAAGATAATATCTAATTGAAAAAAAAAGAATTAAAGATAAATAAGTGATATAAATTAAACAGAAAAGAATTTGACAAAAAGAATATTGGGGTAAAAGTGTAAAACCTACATTAAAAAAAAAGGGAAGAAAGAGACAGACCTAATCACCTCTCTTAAAAACGGATTTAAAACCTACATTTGAAAAAGAAAGACCCATATATATATATATATATATATATATATGATATTAAATTATAAAATAGAAAGACCAACTATAATTAATATATCATGTTACAAAGAGTAGAACAACAACATTTAATTATTTTGCATAAATTAAATTGACATAATTTCAACCCTACATACGATGCATGCATAATAGTTTAAAAAATTTCTTTTAACATAAATTCAAGTGATCGGAGAAAATCGAAGTCGGATGATTATGCATAATAGTTTAAGTTGAAATGGCTAGAAAAAAGAAAATAAAAAAAATCAAGAGATCAATTCTTAAAAACCCAACTCATATAGCGATCCTGAGGAGATCATCTTCATCGACATACAATGCATTTAGTGTTAGGGTTCAACAACTGTGATTTAGCACTTGGAATTATTGACCTTGGATATAGCGACATTGAGGAAATCATTTCCATCGGCACGTAACGCATTTTCATGTTAGGTTTGGACGGCTGTAATTTAGCACGACCTATATGTATTTTAATATACGTATGATATTTTTATCGACTATCCAATGGCGAGGATGTATGGATAAAAACACGGTAATACCGATACGATACGGATACGACGACAGATTTTTTCAGTTTTTTACATTAAGAGTGTCAAACATGGCAAAATAATATTTTAAAAGTGTCGGTGCATCATAGCCAATTACCTATTTGTTTAACTTGTGAACACATTATGTGTTTTCAAACCTTTGAAGACCCTCCTTACGAGTTTGATCTTTAACTTTAAGCCTGAAGTGTTTATGCCGAAGGTCTTCTAACTAGCTCGCTTGTTTTCATTTCATTGTTGGTCGGTGAATCTTATCAATACAATTTTTGTGTGATCAATCTAACAAACTCAATCTCAAACAATCGAGTAAAGAATTTGGTAAAAACAAAATTAAATAAAATTTTCATATCAATAAAGATCCGAGTTTGGCGAACTAAACCTCTTCTTACTTATACTAAATGTCTCGAGTCAAATATAAGATTTCGAAATAAGCTTCATTGACGAAAAATTGATCTATTCTGACATTAAAACGCATGCAGTAATTTGAAGAGGTTAAAATAAGAGTAACATGCATATTCCACTTATGCATTTTAGTATATAGACAAGTGCTACATTCAACCAATGATGGCAAAAAAAATATTATTTTGATTAAATCATAATATTAGGTTAATGAATATTTATGCAACGTATATTTTGTATTAAGAAAAATCGATTATTATGAAATTGAATTTGCTATTTATTCTATATATATATATATGAAAAAAAATATTTTGGAACTTGCTTTTAGATCGTGTACTAACCCCAAAAGTTGATGAATTTCGTAATAAGCTAAATATTTCTAGTTTCATAATTTTAACCAAGTGATCCGCTGTAGCACTTTGGTTAATATCTCTAGCAAATTGTGATATCCAGGTTCAAATCCTGGCAGCGGAATATTTTTTTCATTAATATTCCTTCTTTTTTGTTGGGCCTTATTTAGGCCCAGTTTTTTCATTATTCCGTGTTTTTTATTGGGCCTTAAAATCAGCAACTCCAATTTCCGAAAAAAAGCAATTCCAAAATCTGAATAACGTTTTTATATTTAATATATTGTTATTTCACTTCTTTTAGTTGCTATTATTATTATTATTATTATTTTTTATTTCACTTCATTTACCTTTTAATGTTATATGTTCTTTAATAAATTCACTTATACTTGTTGAGCGTTGAAATAAGTATAAAGATATCAAATTCTCTTTAATGTATATCTTCAATTTTTCAATAAATACCCAATGAATGGGTTTCTGTTGAAGAACAAAGTAAGAGAAAAAGGTAGTAGATTCCATTGATTTTTGTCGTATGAAAAACTAGTACAGAGAGATTAAAGATAAATAAATTTTGGCCTCCTAATCAATCCCTAATCAAATCCCGTAACATAAGGATTATAAGATCTTCCCTTAACTACTAAAGTCAACACTCCCCCTCAAGTTAGGTCGTGGGATGACCAATGGCTAACTTGTGTAACGTCTCATGAAACACTTTCTTGTAATAGTTTTAGTAAGAATATTAGCTAATTGGTCCTCCGATCGTACAAATGGAAGTGACACCATCCCTCCTTCTAGTTTTTCCTTGATAAAATGGCGATCAATCTCCACATGTTTGGTTCTGTCATACTGTACTGGATTCTCGGATATGTGGACAGCTGCTTTGTTGTCACACTTCAGAGGACATGCCCCTAGTGGAGAAAACCCCAACTCAGTCATCAATTTTCTCAACCACAGAACTTCTGTTAACCCTTTCGCGATTCCTCGAAACTCTGCCTCAGCACTTGAAAGTGTCACTACCTTTTGCTTCTTACTTTTCCAAGTCACCAAGTTCCCTCCAACAAACGTAAAGTAGCCTGAAGTCGACCTCCTGTCGCTCGGGTTGTTTGCCCAATCTGCATTTGTATATGCCTCTATCTGCAAGTGGCCATTTCTCCGGAACAGAATCCTTGTATCAGGAGACCCTTTCAAATACCTTAATATCCACAATGCTGCCTCCATATATTCCTTTTGAGGGTTGTGCATAAACTGACTCACCACTCCAACAGCGTATGCAAGATCCGGTCAGGTATGTAAGAGGTATATGAGTTTTCCAACAAGATGTTGGTACTTCGCCCGATCTGCTGGTTCAGCACCTTCTGTGATTTTTAAACTATGGTTGCTCATCATCGGCTTGTCACTCGGTTTACAATCCAACAAGTCCGCTTCTGCTAGTAGATCGATGATATACTTCCTCTGTGACAAATAAATTCCTTGTTTTGACCTCAAGACTTCGATCCTTAGAAAATACTTCAGGTGATCCAAGTCCTTCATTTTGAGCTCCCCAAACAAATTCTCCTGAAGGTCTCTTATCTCTTCACCTATCGTCTCCAGTGATGATCATGTCATCGATATATATAATCAGACATGTAATTTTCGAACCTCTAATTTTCAAGAACAAAGTATGTCGGAGTTATTCTGTGTGTACCCATATTGTTTCGTTGCAATGGCGAATCTCCCAAACCAGCATCTAGGAGACTGTTTTGGGCCATACAGCGCCTTTCTGAGCCTGCAAATTTCCTGAGCTCCAAACTCGTGGGAGAACCCCGGTGGATCCTCCATATATACTTCCTCTGCTAAATCACCATGAAGAAAGGCGTTTTTTACGTCGAACTGGTGAAGCGGTCAGTCCTGGTTCACGAAAATTGAGAATAAAACCTTGATAGTGTCGATCTTCGCAATTGAGGAGAAGGTTTCTACATAATCCACCCCATATGTCTGAGTGTAGCCTTTTGCAACCAAACGGGCTTCGTATCGTTCGATAGACCTATCAGTTTTTCTCTTACTTATATACACCCACCGACACTCAACCGGTTTCTTATTAATCGGTTGTGGGCATTTTTCCCACTTGTTGTTCTTTCTCAGTGCCTCCAATTCATCATCCATTGCTTGTCGCCACTCAATTTCCACATTCCGTGGAACAACCTCCATATAGATGGCCATATTAAAGGCTCCTTTTGACTCGGTTAGGCTCCCCCTAACCAAGTAAGCTACTGAATATTTCTGGATTCTGGGCATGTGTTTCGAGAGATACTGTTTGGGTGGTATCCCATGCGTACTTCAGGCAGAAAGTACATATCTATCCATTTCGAGCACATCTGCAATGTTAGATGTAGCAGAACTAGAACTAGAAGAAGCCAAATAATTTGTACTAACCTTAGAGATATCGCCCAAGGAAGGTAACGGGACAGTAGCGATCTCCTAAACGGGCTGAGTCTCGTCTGCATTATGGGAAGGGGATTCGGATGATAGAGATGTGGCATAAAGCCAAGATAGTGATCTTTAGATTGAACATTCCCCCTAACTTCTAGTTTGGCGTGATGCCACATAGAAGTACTTAGTTTCAACAAAGTCACAATCCATGGTGACAAACATTCGACGGGTTTTAGGGTGGAAGCACCAGTATCCCTTTTGATTACTTCTTTATCCCACAAAGACACACTTCTCAGCACAAGAGTCCACTTAGCTTCGTTGGGTGTTTAGAATGTGGACGAACATCCAAAAACTCGGGGGGTAAGAGAGGAAGGTGGTGGGACATGAGTGTATTCGCTCAAAGTCGTATAGAAGTGTGAAAGTAAAGTGCTTTTGTAGGAGACCGATTGTCCAAGTAAGTTGCGGCGACAAGGGCTTCAGGCCAAAAAGTTTAGGGAACCCAAGAATCAATCATCAGGGCCCTGATTATTTCTAAGAGAAATCAGTTTTTCCAATCAGTTACCCCATTCTGTTGGGGTGTATGTGGGCAAGTTGTTTGATGGATAAGACCGTTGTCGGAGAAAAAAGACTGCATTTTGTGGTTAACAATTTCCCCTCCCCCCATTATCAGAGCGAAGTATTTGGATCTGAGCATCAAACTGAGCTCGAACCATCCGGTAAAAGTGAGTGAATTTATCAAAAACATCATATTTGTATTTTAGAAAATAGACTCAACTCATCCTTGTGCAATCATCGATAAAAGTCATAATATAATGAAAACCACTGCACCAGTAACCGGGGCGAGACCCCAAACATCAGAATGAATTAATAAAAAAGGCTTTTCAACTCTAGTATTATTCAAAGGGAAGGATTATCTATGACTTTTAGATAACACACAAGCATCACAATATAAGTTTATACTTGTAAAATTAGGAAATAACTTCTTAAGATAACCATCAGACGGGTGTCCCAAACGCCAATGCCATAGCTAACTCTATCTATCATCTGACCCCTGGGCCAAATTAATCCACACCCCTGTCGTTACTTCATCAACAAAGTATAAGCTGCCCTGTTCAATGCCACACCCAATTATGTTCCTCGAACGGATATCCTACAAAACACAAAATGAGGGTTACACTACAACCTTGCAGTTTAATTCTTTCGAAACATGACTGATTGAAAGCAGTTTATTTGAAAAAGATGGAACCAATAAACAATTTGATAATCGTAACATGTGGCTAAGTTCCACCCCCTACTTTAACCGGGATAATTTCTCCACTGACAGTTTAAACTGTCTGTCTCTTCGAATTTTGAAGAGAAATTAAATCAGTCGGGTCATAAATGACCGTATCAGTTGCACCACAATCAAATATCCAACTTAAATTTTTAGTATCAATGGATTCATGAACAATATTAATATCACCATGAATATTCTAATTTAATGAAGGCTGACTTAAAGAGGGGCAAAAAGGGAAATTAGCTCCCTTTTGCCCTATACCTGTGACGGATGAAGAAGAAACATCACCAACCCCATTCATTCTCTGATTTGATCCGCCGCTACAAGCGAAACTTGCTGCCACCATTTCGACTTCACCAGCAGTATCGCCGACGCTGATTCCGATGGCGACTGCTGCTGCGTCGCGTGTTCGTCCGCGATCGGCGTCGGTCGTCTTCTCCCGTTGCACCCAGTAGTCAGCGTAACCAATTATCTCAAAACACCCCTTCATCTTGTGGTCCCTTTTTCCACATTTGTCATACACCAGTTCAGATTTGTTCCGGGGTTGTAGTGCCGATGAAGTTCATGGAGGATCTGGTCGGCGCGTGGGCTTTTGGCCAGAAGGTCGAGATTTGGTTCCTTGTCCCTATATTACTAGACCCATTCTGAGGCCCGATGATGGATTTGAGTCAAAGAATGTTACTGGCGGTCCCAAGATGGCCTTTCGGGCAGCTTCTCGGCGAACCGTCGCATATGCGGCATTAACTGAGGGCAGATCCGTTTCCCTTAAGATTTCCCGAGTAATAGCATCATACTCCAGATTTAATCCCAAAAGGAACTTGAAGAGACAATGTTCTTGCTAAATTTGATTATATTTGGTGATATCTTTAGGGGATTCCAGCGGATTGGGTCTTCTCCGATCAATTTCAGCCCATAAACTCTTGTTGGTACTTAAATATTCTTCAAGGGTGGTTTGTTCTTGCTTAATTCGATCTGCTTTGGTCGTAAGATCAAAAATTTAGAGGTTATCTTCCTTGGATTGGTATGTGACTGACAGTCCTTTTGTAGTGCCTCCCCAAGCACTACAACCCCGGCACTGCAATACTCCCGCCGAAACAATGCAGCGAAAGGTAGAGATTGAAAACTTTGCCAATAACTGGGGATGATAACGTATTGAGAACAAGAGTTATTAAATTGAGGCAATTGACACGGTGGGAAGTGTAATATGATAGTATAGAGATGTAAAATATAAGAATAGTTGATTTAGACTATAACATGATCAGAACAATGAACCTCAGAGTCAATTTGGCCTATGAAGCATGATACCTTAATACTTCAAGATACCACTAGTTGTCGTTCTTTTGAACCCCGAAATCATGCATTTAAAATAGGCGAGAGGAGTTAGTCAAAGCGACTAAGTGATGGGATAATATGGTTTATAGATATATGTGTATATATATATAGATATAGGATCAAGATGATCTTGATCTGAAAATCATAGCAATAGGATATGACAATATATGAACCGATTCATAATATTTATTAAAGTAGGGATAGGGGTAATGTGGAATATTTGTAAAAATATGAACCGTTTGTAATAATAAACTTAAATGCCCGCAAGCTAGGCCTCTTCACCCGAACTCCTTAAAATATTTGGTGATGGTTGTGTTCTCTTGGATAGGAGAAAGACGATGAAATGAAGAAGAAGAAAAAGAAGAAGAAGAAGAAGAAGAAAATATGAGGGGAATGTGTGTGTGTTCTTATTTTGTTAGGAGAAAAAGTGAAAGTGTAATGCGGGGCCCGGTCAGGAGATATTTGTGTGTTGTGATATTTTGTGTGGTTTTGGCTCGAATTAAAATATGACGAGGGGTAGAATTAAGTTCCCGAATTAAATAAAAGGGGTAGTAAGTGAGTTCGGGAGTTTACGAGAAATAAAATTCAAAGGTCGGGAAAGGAATAATGTGTACGTGTGATTAAATTAAAATGAGAAAACATTAGTCACGTATGCACATCAATACAATTAAACAACATAAACAAATAATTTAACACTAAATTAACCTAAATCACATAACACTCGGTCTTGAAAACACGGGGCGTTACACCCAAGAAGGTCATATACATGATATCAGGAGGTCCTACTGATTGGGATTCCCATCGGGCCAGGCGGGCTCACGCAGAGGAGGTGGTTCACCGAGAACCTGGTGACTAGCAGGTTATGGCAGTAGGTCTAGCAGCATCCCTGCCACCGTTGGAGTTCGGGCCTGCTGACTTGAAGGAGGTCCCCCCCATAACGATGCCTTAGTAATCACGGCCTTCATAGCTGCTTATGATGTAGAAAGGGTGTTCATCGACAGTGGTAGTTCGGTGGATGTCCTCTTCTTGGAGGCTTATGAGAAGATGAACCTAGGGAAGATAAAAATGGAACCAATAAGCATATCATAATACGGATTTGCAGGAGAGGTGGTACGTCCTGGAGGGGTGGTAGCATTACCTCTCACGCTTGGGACAAAGCCTTATACTCAGACTCGGATAGTACGTTTCCTGGTGGTCGACGTGTCGTCCAGGTACAATGCTATCTTGGGAAGACCTGCTTTGAATGATTTTCAAGCAGCTATCTCCACTTGCCACACGAAGATTAAGTTCCCGATCGATGGAGGAGTCGGCGAGGTGGGGGCTGACTAATATACGACAAGAAAATGCTATGTAAAGGTGGTCCAGCAGGCACACCAAAAGGAGAATGAGCGATTGGGAGAAAAGACGACTCGGAGTGGCAAGAAATGGTTGCTTGAGGAGGTGGAGCAGGCTGACAAATGTGAAAACCAACATCCCAAAACACAACCTGCTGAGGAGCTGCTAAGCATAGAATTGTTACCTGGGGATCGAACCAGGTATACTAGAATAGGTTCACAACTAGAACCTGAGATCAAAGATAAGCTCACGCGCTTCCTTAGGAGAAATGTGGATGTATTCGCATGGACGGACGAGGAGATGGAGGGGATCAGCCCATCCGTGGTGGTCCATAGCTTAAATGTTAGCCCGAAATTCACCCCGTCAAGCAAAAAAAATGTACGCACAGTCCGGACCAGGACAAACTTATACAAGAGCAACTAGATAAGCTGCTGGAAGCAGATCATATTGAAGAGATCAGGTATCCAGAGTGGTTATCCAATGTCGTGTTAGTCCCGAAAGCTGACAAGAAGTGGAGAATGTGCGTCGACTTGAATAATGCCTGCCCCAAGGACTTCTACCCATTGCCTAACATCGACCAATTGGTGGACTCTACTTACAGATGCGAGCTGCTTAGCATGATGGATGCGTCGCAAGGATACCATCAAATTCCTCAGGATCCAGAGGATCACAAGCGAGTATACTTTATAACGTCGAGGGGTACCTATTTCTACATGGTAATGTCGTTTGGATTAAAGAATGCGGGGGCTACCTACCAGCGGTTGGTGGATAGAATGTTCAAAAAATAGGTAGGCAGGAATATGGAGGCATACGTGGACGATATTCTTATAAAGAGTCAGCAGGCAGGTAACCACCTACAAGATTTGGAGGAAACTTTCCAGATGCTAAGGCAATACAATATCAAGCTCAACCCACTTAAATGTTCCTTTGGAGTTAAAGGAGGCAAGTTTTTAGGCTACATTGTCACTGAACGAGGTATCCAAGCCAATCCTTCAAAAATTCAAGCCATACAAGACATGAAACCCCCTAACACATAGAAGGAGGTGCAGCTGCATACCTGCCGGATAACGACTTTGAGCAGGTTTATATCTAGGCTAGCTGAGAAAAGCCTGCCATTTTTTTGGGTGTTAAGGAAGGCTAATCACTTCCAATGGAGCGACGAGTGCAAAAAGGCCTTTGATGAATTAAAGGAATACCTGGCAAGTATGCCGTTGCTGGTGAAACCTATTCCGGGAGAGCCGTTGTACGTGTATTTGGCTATCACCTCACATGTGGCTAGCGCTGATGAACAAATTTTAATTGATGAACAAATTTCAAAGGTTATCTTACGATGATAAAAGCTAAGATATAAATACGAAAATGGTAAGATTGAACTTTCTAAGGTTCCAAGATGAATGTGTGAAGATTTAGGCTCGATGAATGAATAGTGAT
>JBBMKE010257380.1:657-14166 GCA_037834125.1 Lippia alba | reverse complement strand
TTTGTGGTTGCAAAGCTTTAACTTCCGCTGCACGCACTTTATTTCACGTATTGTCCTGTCCGTTCGCCGTAGTATTTTTTGGGTGGAGGAGCTATCCTTTACTTGGGAAGTGCTGCGGTGCGGGGGTTGTAGTACTAGGGGAGGTGCTACAGCCCTTTTTTCCCAAAACGTTATATGACCTCAATTGTTTTCTCAATCCAACTGAAAAACTAAAACTAAAACTAAAACTAAAAACTAAAACTAAAACTAAAAAATAAAAAAAACTAAAACTAAAAAAAAAAAACTAAAAACTAAAACTAAAACTAAAACTAAAAAAAATAAAAAAACTAAAACTAAAACTAAAAAAACTAAAACTTAAAAAAACTAAAACTAAAACTAAAAAAAACTAAAAAAAATTAAAAAAACTAAAAAAAACTAAAAAAAAAAATCGGAGCAATTGGGGTTTAGGGTTTAGGGTTTAGGGGCAAGACTTGATAATACTGAAGAACCTCGCGCTTGTGTGGAAATTGATGTATCCAAACCGTTACAAACGTCGATTCCCATATTTTTGGATGACTATTTTTACGAGCAGGAAGTGAAATATACCAAGGTGCTAGGCTATTGCAAAAAGTGTTCAAGACTCGGGCATGCTACGCACCAGTGCAAAGGATTAGATCATGAGGAGGAAGAACCGGAGCCAAAAAATGATAAGAAGAAGGAAACTAATGCGGCTGCACCAAAAACGCAAGAAGGGAAGAAACCAGATCAGCCTACTGAGCGCAGGACCGACAAACACAATGAGAACTGGGTTGTCAAGAATAAAAAAGAGATTCAAGGAATAGAAAAGCAACCTGAATATGGCAAAGTCGATATCTTGAAAAGGAATGAAGAGAATCAGAATCGATTTGCTTTGTTCGATAATGAAAACACCGAACCAAGACAATCCTCAGGAGTTAATGATAAGGAACAAACTATTGTAAACCAAGAGGCAGCGAAGATTCTTGCTCAGGCTATCAACATCGAGAAGAATAACCAACAACCCTCAAATAATGAAGTGGCTGAACTAGTGGAGGAGGAGATGGTTGTACCCGAAATAGATTGGGAAAAGCAATTATTCGATGCTGGGGGATCAAAATTTGTCCTGGAATATCGGCAAAAGCAGCGTGAGGCAGAAGCAAGCAAGAAGCCCGACATGATTTCTAAAGAACTACTTGAGAAAGCGTTGTTTGAAGTGGGCGGACAAAATTTTGTCGACGAATTTCGCCACAAACAGTATGAAGCGGAAAAAAGATTACAAATCTTTGGACCAGAAGCATGTTGTCAAAACGTTTCGGCCACTACTATTCCGTCTTCGGATAATTCGGGTGATAACAAAGAAACTGAGGAAGAAGCTAATAAAGAAGAATTACAAAGCTCAAACATCAACTTGGATGCTGCACTTCAAGATGGTAAAACTGCAGCAATGGAGGCCAGTCGTTCACACTCCGACATAGAATCCGCAGTACGGAAGAAGAAGAAATCCACTAAAGATACTCCGGTCATACCGTGAGTCACCCGTAGCACCGCC
Organism: Lippia alba; assembly: GCA_037834125.1. Taxonomy (NCBI): domain Eukaryota; kingdom Viridiplantae; phylum Streptophyta; class Magnoliopsida; order Lamiales; family Verbenaceae; genus Lippia; species Lippia alba. Next base: position 12,620 of record JBBMKE010257380.1, on the reverse strand, counting down.
AGCAAAGATGGCCCTACTGGGAATAAGGGAGTTTCTCAAACCTCTAACTTGTCCAAATGAATGACATATTAATCTGGAATTGTAGAGGCTTTGGTGACAATGCCAAAAAACGTTACTTAAAAAATTTGGTTAAAAGGAATAGGCCTTTTTTACTTGTTCTAATCGAACCTAAAATCCAGATCAAAAGTACATATATTAGTCGTCGTTTAGGCTATGATTATGTTACCACTAATTGCTCTAACCACATTTGGTGCCTTCATAATAGAGATGTTAACTTGGAATTACTTCTTGATGATGAACAGGTATTGCACGTTAGGTTCAAGCATGCAAACATGGCTTCCCATGCATACGCCAGTTTCATCTATGTGAAGCATACTAGACGTGAAAGACAGCAGTATGGAGCACGCTTTCAGGCTTGGCTACACCGGACCCGTGGATTGTTAGTGGAGATTTCAACGTGGTTAGGAGTGCCAACGAAGTTTTCCACGCATCCAACCCTAGAATTGCTAGCATGGAAGACTTCAAAAATTGTATGGACAATCGTGGATTACTTGAGCTGAATTTTGAAGGACCAAAATTTACATGGAGAAGAGGTCCTAAACAGAAAAGGCTTGATCAAGTTTTGGTATCGACTGGATGGGGAGATTGTAGCTACCAAAGCCACGTTATCCACCTGACCAAACATGCCTCGGATCATACACCGTTGCTCATCAAGACCAGCATTGAAGGGTCTACTGGACCGTCTTCCTTCAGATTCCAAAGAATGTGGACAAAACATCCAACTTTTATGGAGGTTGTGCGTCAAACTTGGAATGGAGACGAAGCTACCCGCGGGATGAGGAGGATCCAAAATAAACTTAAAAGACTCAAGGAACACCTTAAAATTTGGAATAAAGAGACCTTTGGCAATGTCTTTGACCGAGTTCAGGAAGCAACCAATAAGGCTACCGAAGCTGAACACTTGTACGAAAGTGACCCTAATGACTCAAACCTCACTGCTATGAACAAGACGACTGCTGAATTGAATAAAGCTTTGACTATGGAAGAGGATTACTGGAGGCAAAAGTCGGCATGTAAATGGTTTACTGAAGGGGAACGTAACACCAAGTATTTCCATAGTCTTGCTAAGAAAAAGAAAGTGCAAAACCGCATTCATTCTATTTCTGAAGGATCGAGAGTGATCGAGAACCAACAAGAGATGCAGGAGTCGGTTGCTGCCTTCTTTGAGTAGCTGCTGACCGAGGAACAAATCACTCACATCCAGGGAGATTTTGATCATATCCCAAATTTGATGGACCAAGAGTCTAGTGATTTTCTTTGCAATACCCCTACTGATGAGGAAATTAAAAGAGTAATATTTGACATTAACCCTGACTCTGTTGCAGGTCCAGATGGCTTCTCGGCTCTTTTCTTTCAAGAATGCTGGACTATAATAGAGAAGGATATATATGCGGCGGTGAAATAATTCTTCCAAGGAGTGCCGATGCCTCAAGGCTTCACATGCACAACTATAGTTCTAATTCCTAAAACTGATAACCCTACTTCTTGGAAGGACTTTAGACCTATAAGTTTATGCAATGTGACTAACAAGATCATGTCTAAACTTCTTGCAGATCGCCTCAGAGAGATTTTGCCCGGCATAATATCTCCTTCGCAATCTGGCTTTCTCCCGGGCAGGAGTATCTCGGACAACATCCTCCTTGCTCAAGAGTTGGTTTACAAGCATAATACTAAAGTTCGGGGAGATAGAGCTATTATGAAACTAGATATGGCAAAATCTTATGACAGGGTTAATTGGTTATTTTTGGATAAAATGCTCAGCACCTTTGGCTTTCCTCCTCTCTGGCTTAATTTAATTAAGAATTGTATTCAAAATTGTCATTTTTCAGTGTTTCTTAATGGACAGGGATCAGGTTTCTTTAAGTCTACCCGCGGGCTCAGACAAGGAGATCCGTTGTCCCCGGCATTATTCATACTTGCAGCTGAATGGTTATCTAGGAAATTGGACATTGAGTTTGCTAGAATACCATCTATGAGATATGCTCCGAAAGTTAACACGGTTGTCTCACACCTTGGCTATGCCGACGATATGGTGATTTTCTCCAACGCGAACTTGGCTGCGATTAAAAGAGTTAAAAGAATTTTGGAGAACTATATGCGAGTCTCGGGGCAGTTATTAAGCACGAAAAAAAGTTCATTGATAGTCTCTAAGCATTTCCCGAGACATAGACTTAATGAAATCAAACAGGTTACGGGCTTCAGACGAACTAAACTGCCAATCAAATACTTAGGTTGCATGCTGCACATAGGGAATAAAAAGTAAGCTCTCTTTGAAGAGCTTATTGATCATATGCGTGCTAAGCTGCTTGGATGGGAACGAATACATCTTTCTCCAGGAGGTCGTCTCACTCTCGCTAAAAGCGTGCTCGGTTCAATGCCTATATATCTCATGCAAGTTCTTAGACCACCTGATATCACTATTAAGCTAATGGAACGTATCATGAACTCTTATTTTTAGGGTAGTTACGGTGGACAGAAGAAGGTGCATTGGTGTGAATGGAAGAAAGTATGTTACCCTATTAACGAAGGAGGATTGGGTGCAAGAAGATTCAAAGACTTGTCCAAAAGCTTCCTCTATCGGCTCTGGTGGAACTTTAGGGAATATGACTCACTTTGGTCTTGGTTTATGAGGGATAAGTATTTGAGAGACAATCACCCTTTGAATGTCCCGGAGAACGTACATCATTCACCGCTATGGAAGCGCCTCTCACGGATCAAAGAAGAAGTGGAAGATCAAATTTTTTGGGAATTAGGCGAGGGGAGGGTGTTGTTTTGGCACGATCATTGGTGCAGCACTGCACCCCTGAAATCCCTTATTAATTGTGAGAATTATGGTTTCCAACATGTGAATCAGTTTTGGGTCAATGGTCAATGGGATGTGGCAAGACTGCGTGAGTTTTTACCGGATGCTTGGGTTAATATTGTCATACAAGTCCCTATTTTGGCTGGAAGAGATCGTATGTTATGGAAATAAGAAACCAAAGGTCAATTTACTATCTCATCTGCTTGGGAATTAGTGAGGAAAAGGAAGACTAAGCAAGACATATGGGATAAGTTTTGGAGCAGGCAGATAACACCTACAATCTCTATCTTCATGTGGAGGCTTCTACGCGGATGGACCCCTACCGAACCACGGATGCAGCAAAAAGGAATCGCCCTTGCTTCAAAATACCAATGCTGCAACAATGTTGAACTTTGCATCATGTTTTCCTTAGTGGAATTAAAACTGAGAACATCTGGAAGTATTTATGTACTAAATTTCATATGAATACCATTAACTTCGTATCGATTCCTCATCTTTTAAGTTATTGGTTTAATTCTATAAAATTTCAGGGAAAGGGCCATATTCGAACTGTTATACCCATCCTAGTACTTTGGTACATTTGGGATGCGCGTAACAACTCGAAATACAGAGATCAAAGAGTGGTTGCTAGTGTAATAATACAGAAAATTTGGAAACATATCTATACACTCAATTAATCTGGTTTAATGTAGGCAAAACACTGGAGAGGATGCATGCATGCGGCGTCCACGATTGCCCTTTGCCCTACGCGGAAAAGCGAGATGGAAGTTTCAATTGTGAGATGGATTAGACCTTTCATTGGGACAATCAAAATTAATACCGATGGGGCATCCAAAGGAAATCTAGGATTGGCAGGAGCTGGTGGCATTGCACGCGACCACCATGGTGATGTCATCTTTGCTTACCATCGATTCCTGGACATTCAATCTAATAATTTTGCAGAGCTTGCTGCCATATGGGAAGGCATTCAAATCGCAATTGGTCGAGGTTTCCAGAATATTTGGATTCAAACGGATTCTATGCTCATGAAGGACCTCATCAATAGCAATAAGGATACATCTTGGGACAAACAGCACTTGTTATTAAAGATCAGAAGGTTCTTTGAAGCGGCACACATTATGATTTCACACACGTACAGGGAAGGAAACCAGGCAGCTGATTGTCTTGCCAATATTGCATGTGAATCACAAAATGCAAGAGTATATCAGCCTTATGATATTCTATGCAAGGTTAGTGCCATTGTTCGCATTGAAAAGATAAATATCCCCTATTTGCGCACTAAATATAATGTTAATGATAGTATATCACCATACATTTGATCTCGACTTTAAGGTTGATGTGCAGATTTGCTTTCGTACGCAAGGTATATGGTGGCACTCGTTGCTTTGGTATTGGAAGGATCTGGACTTGCTCGCTATGCAACTAATGTATTTGACGGATAATGCTGGAACCAAAACTGATATTTCAATCAATTTTGATTCGTTTGGGTGCTTGATGGATTGCATTGGACCCAAATATTTGGATTTTATCAAATTAGAGTCCAATTGCATCGATTCAAACATGTCTAAGGATCCGGACTTACTAGCTCTGAAACTAATGGAATTGACGGACAACAAGGGTGCCAATTTTAATCGCTTAATTAATTATTGGCCCCTTGGTACAAGATGGCCGATGGTTAATGCGGTTTTCACCCCCGCTGGCAACCCCGTGAGGGAGTGTTTCCAATCGAGAGTTGTTCTTATTTGGTTTTGTGAGGGAGTTAACTAAATATTGAGAGCTGCTTCGCTACTTGGCCAGATTTCCCATAACCCTCACTATATTGCCGACATGCCAAGCTTGGAAACCCTAACCACCCCTCCCCCGTGTTTATTTGCAGGTACCAATCTCCCTATTTGGGATATTATTATCCCCTCGAGGAATCATCAATGTGACATGGTTATGATTGTATATGAGGCAAGGTCAATCCTTGTTGTTGGGGTGGAGGTTGTTAACAATGCTACAATTATACTGACTTTTCTGTATTTTAGTTCATCGAGTATTTGGTGGATTCGTCGAATGAATGTTTGCATAGAGCATTATTTTCATACCCATATAAAGTCTGCAAAAGTTCAACGAAAATGTACGAGTAGATCTTTCTATGTCTCGATGGCTTTTTGGTTCTGCGTTGGTTGCCTAGGCGGGCCTGGCAAGGGGCCTGGGATGTGCCGCATATCCATTAGGCAAGGGCGGCAGCTTAAGGGCTTTGCGAGAAGGAGTGGTTGGATACATGTAATATTGGGCACGGAGGGCATTTTTAGCAAGTGAGGAGTTATACAGAATAATACCATTATTTTGTATTTCTTGGTAAAGAAAAATACCCGACAGCTTTAATCCTTTCGGTTGAGAAAGATTTTAGGTTATGTGGTTGGAGTAGGAATTTCCAGCTGAATTTTTGCAAGACCCAATTTTATCACTTCAATATTAAGGGGGCAAAATTTCAAAAGAAACGCACGAATAACTTTCACGATGGCTCGGGATTCCTTTGGTTTTGGCTTGGCCGGCTAGGCGGCCTGGCTGGGCTTCACCGCACATCACCTAAGCAGGTGAGGCATTGCTGTTGAGCCACGTGCGGGAGTGTGCGGCATGAGGTTTAGGGTTTAGGGTTTTTTTAATTAAATCGGATCCAAAATAGGATCCGTCAGGTTTTTAACGAGGCCCCGCCCTCATGTATAACTAGCAATAATCGAGCTTAGAAAGGAAAGTTAATGAAGTACATCCTAAGTAAGCTAAACAAACCAAGACGAATCTTGGTAAAACACCAAAGAGCAAAAGCCACAAACGGCAGAAAAATAGCATGCAGGCAGAAAAAATACAAATCAGTCGGGAAGTGAAAATTCTCGACCGTCATGCGCATGCACCAAGTCGACGCACCATAATTCCCAGGCACGATAGTCTCAATTCCCGTGCCAACCCAATCAAAATCTCGCATATCCCTTAGCACGCCTAGCATAAGCCTAGGCACTCCTAGCAGGCGCTCATCTTCAATGCACAACCATTTCATGCAATCCCACATATGACCGCACCAATCCAGTCCATCTCGGCAGCAGTTACGCATCCATTGCCCACAATGCCGCACACTAAAATTTGGCTTGCGGTAAGTCCCGCCCAGTCCGCCTCTACCGCCCAATCCATCACCCAAGCCCAGAGCTTCCCGAGCCATAACAAAACCACTCGTGCGTTTTCTTTGAATTTTTGCAGTTTTAAAAATAATATTAAAATATGGTTCTCTGCAAGAAAACAAGGAAAAATTCCAAAGATTGATCACCAAACCAAAAACAACACTTCCGCACACTACCGCACATTCCCGCATATCATCTTGGCGTTGATTGCACTCATGCCGCAAGCTCCCGCACATGCCTTTGCAGGACTGCCGCGCCCGCCTAGGCGATGTGCGGTAAAGCCCACCCAGTCCTCCCAGCCCACCCGGGCGGCCAAGCCAAAACCAATATATCCCCGAGCCATCATAAAAATTACTCGTGCATTTACCTTGAAATTTTGCACCCTTAATAATGAAGGGGGAAGACTGGGTCTTGCAAAAATTCAGCTGAAAAGCCCTTCTCCAATCATATGAACCAAGAATTTCCTCAAACAGAGCGTTTGGGGTCGTCAGGTAATTTTTCTTTACCAAGAGATACAAAATAAAGAAGTTATTCTGTATAACTCTTCCCTTGATTAAACCAACCTCCACCCCAACAATGAGGATTGACCTTGCCTCATATACAATCATAAGCATGTCACATTGAGGATTCCTCCGGGGATATAAATATCCCAAATGGGGAGGTTGTTACCTGCACATGAACACGGGGGAGGGGTGGTTAGTATCTCCAAGCTTGGCATGCCGGTAATATAGTGGAGGTTATAGAGTATTTGGACAAGTGGCAAATAGGCTCTCATGTTATGGTCCACTCCCTGATAAAAAACAAGAGGAACAACTCTCAAAAAGACACTCATCCTCTCGAGGTAGACAGCGGGGGTAAAGTCCGCATTAACCATCGGCCGTCTTGCACAAAGGAGCCAATTGTTAATTGGAGAATTAAAATTGGCTCCAAGATTATCCGTCAATTGCGTCAGTGTCATATCTAGTAAGTCCGGATCCTTACACAAAATAGAGCAATTGAGCCAATTTTTTAAGTTAGGCCCAATGTCAGCCATCAAGCAATTAGATTTGCTGTAGAGCAAACCATTTGCCTTACAGTGGTCCAAAAAAAGACCAAACCACGCAATCTGCAACACCAACTCATGGCCAAGGTCAAATGTATGGCAGAAAATGAATATGATCTTCAACGTCATTTTTAACTCTAATATAAGGGATATTCATCTTTTCAGTGTGAATTATGGCGCTTACCTTGGTAGGGATTTCATGAGGATGAAGGATCCTCGTTTCATTCGAGTCACACCCATATTAGCCAAAACATCCGCGGCTTGATTTCCTTCTCTGTAAGTATGTGTAATCATAATGCGAGCAATGTTCATAAATTTTCTAATTTTAATCAACATGTGCTGCTTATCCCATGAGGTATCACGATTGCTGTTAATTAAGTCTTTCATGGTCATTGAGTCAGTTTGGATCCAAATGTCTTGAAATCCCCTGCCTACCGTAATATGAATACCTTCCCAAATCGCTGCCAACTCTGCATAATTGTTGGATTTTGACACTTAGAAGCCATCGAGATCCCTTTCTGTTGCATGCGCGGTTCAATGGAAATCCATCCATGTAGCAGGCGCCACATGAAGATCGAAATAGTAGGAGTAATCTGCGGGCTCCAGAATTTTCCCCAAATATCATGTTTTATTTTCTTATTGCGGACCAATTCCCATGCAGAAGTAATGGAGAAAATGCCATTGGATTCAGGCTTCTAGATCATCCGATCAGGATCTTCTGTAATAGGAACTTGAGATATGATATTGATCCAGTCACCGGTAACAACTTCTCTCAGAAGGTCCAAATTCCACTCGCCATTGTGCCGAAAAGAGCTCACCTGTTCGTACCCGTAGGCATTTTGCTCAATATAATCTTTAAGAGGACCTTCACCACACCAGTGGTCATGCCAGAAAGAGACTTCCCCACTACCCAATTCCCAGAATATGTTATCTTCTACTTCCTCTCTAATGCGGGATAATCTCTTCCAGAGGGGAGAATGGTGTATCGACTCAGGGACGTTCAATGGGTGACGTCCTTTAACATATTTATCTCACATGTACCGGGCCCAAAGGGAGTCTTGTTCCCTAAAATTCCACCAAAGTCTATAGTGGAAACTTTTAGAGAGGTCCTTGAGTCTTCTAGCACCGTGTCCACCTTTTGCTATAGGGTAGCAAAGTTCTTTCCAATCGCACCAATGGACCTTCTTTTGACCTCCAAAACTCCCCCGGAAGTAAGCATTCATAATCCGTTCCATGCGTTTAATATTAATTTCAGGGGGTCGAAGTACTTTCATGAGGTAGATAGGCATTGAGCTCAAGACACTTTTAGCCAAAGTAAGACGACCTCCTGGAGAAAGATGTATACGCTCCCAGCCCAACAGTTTTGCTTGCATGCGATCGATCAGATTATCAAACAGGATTTGTTTTTTGTGCCAACATGAAGCATGCAACCAAGATATTTCATAGGCAGTTTAGAGTTGGTAAATCCCGTGACATGGTTTATCTCCCTAATACGATTGCATGTGCAATGTTTAGAGATAATAAAAGAACTCTTATCAGCACTGATGAGTTGTCCCGAGACCTGGACATAATGATCAAGCATTCGTTTAACCCTTTTTAGTGCCGAGACGTCAGCCTTGCAGAATATGACCATGTCATCAGCATATCCTAAGTGTGAAACCACTGTTGGAATTTCTGGTGAATATCTTAAGGAGGGAAGTCTAGTAAATTACAAATCCAGTTTACGAGATAACCATTCAGCCGCAATGATGAAAAGGACAGGGGATAAGGGGTCCCCTTGCCGTAATCCTCTTGTAGATTTGAAGAAGCCCGAGCTTTGTCCATTAAGAAGGATAGAAAAATGACATTTCTCCACGCAATTCTTAATTAAAGTTAGCCAGAGTGGAGGGAAACCAAATTTTGTTAGCATCATCATGAGGAATGGCCAATGAACTCTATCGTAAGCCTTTGCCATGTCCAACTTCAAGATTGCTCTATCAACACGGACTTTATTATTAATCTTGTAAACCATATCCTGTGCCAGGAGAATATTATCCGAGATGTTTCTACCAGGGAGAAAGCCCGATTGTGATGGGGATATGATACCAGGGAGGATTTTCCTAAGGCGATCTGCAAGAAGTTTAGACAAAATCTTGTTAGTGACGTTACACAGACTGATAGGTCTAAAATCTTTCTAAGACACAAGATTATCAATCTTAGGAATAAGGACTATTGTAGTGTATGTAAATCCTTGGGGCATAGGAACTCCCTGGAAGAATTGTTTTACTGCCGCAACAATATCCTCTTGAATAATATCCCAACATTCATGGAAGAATATAGCAGAGAAGCCATCCGGACCTGCAACCGAATCAGATTTAATGTCAAAAACCACACGTTTTATCTCTTCAATATTGGGAATATTACAAAGGAAGTCAGAGGAACGAAGGTCAATGATATGCGGGATATGCACAAAATCTTGGTCCGAGAAGTGAACTTCTTCTCTAGTAAGAAGTTTCTCGAAGAATTTTGACACCGAAGCTTTCATGGCCTGTTGGTTCTCAATCAAGTCCGACCCATCTTGTATGGAGTGTATTCTATTACGAACTTTCTTTTTCTTAGCGAGGCTATGAAAATACTTCGTCTTTCTTTCGCCCTCTATATACCACTTGCATGCAGATTTTTGCCTCCAGTAGTCTTCCTCCATGGAGAGCATTCTGTTGAGATAAGCACTCGCCTTGTTCATTTGGACAATATTTTCATCGGTTGGGTTTAATTCATATAAGGTTTCAGCTTTAGATACAAGTTTTGTAGCCTCGTCAACACGATCAAAAATATTGCCAAAGATGTCCTTGTTCCAATTCTTTAAGTGATCTTTAAGGCGCTTGAGTTTGTTCTGTACTCTTCTCATGCCACGAGAAGGTTCTTCTTCGTTCCAGTTTTGCTTAACCGTATCAAGGGATGATGGATGTTTAACCCACATGTGTTGGAATCTGAATGATAAAGGCCCTGTATCTCCTTCAACACTGGTTTTGATGAGCATAGGCGTGTGATCTGAGACATGTTTGGGCAAGTGTATGACTCGGCTATGGAATCCCATGTCCCCCCAACCTTGTGAGACCAGCACTCGGTCAAGGCATTTTTTCTTTTGCCACTTCTCCAAGTGAATTTGTTTCCTTCGAAATGAAGTTCTGCAAGTCCACATCCATCCATGCACTCCTTAAAGTCGTCCATACTAGCAACTCTAGGGCTTGCTGCATGACAGACTTCATCAGCATTTTTAACAACGTTGAAATCTCCTCCCACAATCCAAGGATCCGTTGTTGCCAAACCCGATAGAATACTCCAGAGTTGCTGTCTTTCGCACCTAGTGTGTCTCGCATACACGAAGCTAGCATATGCATGGGAAGCCATATTTGCATGCTTATACTTCACGTGCATAACCTGTTCATCATCCAAAAGAAGGTCCAAATTAATATCTCTATTATAAAGACACCATATATGATTAGAGCAATTAGGAATCACATAATCATAACCTAATCGATGACAGATATAAGAGCTTTTAATCTTGATTTTAGGTTCAATAATCACAAGTAAAATAGGCTTGTATCTTTTGACCAAATTTTTTAAATATCTTTTCTTAGCCTTATCACCAAATCCTCTACAATTCCAGATTATAATGTCATTCATTTGGACAAGTTAGAGGTTTGAGAGACTCCCTTCTTCCCATCTGGGCCATCTTTGCCTGCGGTTCGACGTGTAACTCTCGGCTCGGCCGGAGTGTCTTTGACTTTCTTTTTTTTTTGAGCACCGACGATTCAGTGTCCGATTGTACACGATTAGCCTCCACTGCAGCTGCTTTTGCATCCATTAAGATGGCATCAGGATGTATATTGGAGCTTTGAAGTTCGTCATCGTCTGTAATTCCTTCAAACTCATTATCATCTCCTGGATTGGAAGGGATCATTTTTGTGTCAGAGACATTAACTTGACATGTTTCGGGGCCAAAATTTTGAAGTCTTTTTTCAGCATCCAAATGTTTCTGCCGAAAGTCATCAACAAAGCTTTGTCCTCCAACTTCAAAAAGTGTCTTCTCTAATTGCTCTTTTGTAATGGTTTCAGCATTGAGCGCAACATTTTTGATACGCTCTTCATCCTCTTTTTGCTTTTGTCTATACTCGATGATTAATTTCACACCTCCTGCATCAAAGAGTTGTTGTTCCCAATCAGTTTCTGGGACCACCGAATCCTCTTCATCAGCTTGAACAACATTTTTCCCTTTGCTTTGTGGATTATCTGTTGCGATGAGCTCCTGTTGGTTTATGTCCAGATTAATAGCTTTTGCCAGGACCTCCGCCTCTTTTTGGTTCGCCAGTGTTGCTTCCTTGTCCTTCACACCTGATGAGCCACCCTCCTCAATTAAGGCATTCTGTTCATTTTCCAGCAAGGCAAATCGGTTTCCATTCTGTGTGTCTTCTCCATTTTTTTGCAACAGATTGACCTTTCCGTACTCCAATTATTTTCCTTGTTGGTTATTCGATCCATCTTTTTTATTTTTAACAACCTAGTTGTCAGTTCGCTTATCATTCTTATGATCATTGGCCTTTCTCGGTTCTGTTCGATCAGTTCTTTTCCCATCTTGCTTAGGCTCTCCATTATTATCATCTTTTCCTTTGTCCATCTTTGGTTCTGAGCTATCATGGTCATATTCCGGCCCTTTACATTGATGTGTGGCATGTCCAAGGCGTTGGCATTTTTTACAATAGCTAGGGACTTTACTATACAACACGGGCTGCTCATGAACATAGTCTCCCAGTACCATCGGGATCGAGAGTTGTAAAGGTTTCGAGATATCAATCTCGATACAAGCTCTAGGCGATTCAGTATTATCTTCTCTCGCTGTGGCTTCATCAAGGCGGATTGG
>JBBMKE010257160.1:0-14170 GCA_037834125.1 Lippia alba | reverse complement strand
TCACGCCAAGCTACAACTGAATTGGGATTGTTTCGAACACACACGATCGACGGCCCGAACCGCCCAATCGGTCTGCCGAAATCAATACCCTGGGCCCGAACTTCTCTTAGGCGTCCCCAAGAGTGATAGTAACTGAAATGATTAGCTCGTATGACAGATTTTGTAACACTGACCATTTAGGAAAAATAATTTTTTATTTTTTTAAAAGATGCAATACTTATAGATAATAAGATCATTTGTATATATGTAAAAGCATTTGATTTGAAATAAGAGCAAATATTGAATAAATATCTAATTAGAGTATAATATTACGGATGGAAGAAAACAAGATCATAAAATCAGGTCTTACGAAGGCTTACATATATGTAGTATAGTATTTTATAATATTATAAATATAATTTTAAAAGAAACAAAAACAAAATAAATTTTAAATTTTCCTCACCAACTTGTAATCTTGATCTTCTAGAACCTGAATGAAAATAGATAAGATAAGTTTCGAATAACTCTCGACCCTAATTTCCCAACTTATGAAGTCTACCCAACAAAGAACCCCAAGATAGTTCAAGTTCCAATTTAAGTCACACATGGGACATAAGGTATCACATCTAAAAATCCAGATACTACATATGGTCACATGTGCTCAAACAATTTCCCTAACAACTCAAAACACATGAAAATACATAGTAACTGCTATGAGCTAGGCTAACCGGCACATGCTTATACTGTAAAATCATGTAACATAAGAATTGTAATAGCAATTGACTAACATATTAACCAAAAAGGTGTCTCTGCACAAACGAGCATCATTAACATTTAGAATCGATCCCAATTCAAAAATTTAGAAACCAAGTAGACTTGTAACCTGTATTCTAATAGAGAACAATTTACTTCTAAAGGGACTATAATATACCAAATTTCAATTTAGGCTAATCTAGTATATAATTCATAAATTATGACATGCATCATCATTAAAATAATGCCCCACGTGCACACATACTCATGAATAATGATCAATACATATATACTTTCACAATTAATTCCACTACAGGAGAAACATATTTTCTTTGAAATGAAAGCTCCTAATGATAATTGATAAGTAAGATCCATTTGGAAAGCATGAAGTTTCAAATTAAAATTAGTCATACACTGTTACATATGTGATTCCGTAATTTAAAATTAGATCAATTAATTTATCTTCAATCATTTTATTATTATTATTATTATTATTTAAACATCCGTGTACCAACTTTCGATTATACAGGATGGTTGCATCATTACTTTACTATTGAAATTAACAAAAAGTCAATACCGTATTTGAACAAACATAATTTCAAATTAATTAGTCATGGATTACATAATCACAAAGGGTCTATGAATAATTTCACACTCTCATGGCCAACAAATAGTTCTACTACAATCTGGATATATATATCTTTAATAACCGAAACCGTACTGTGCTAATTAAGAGGCCAATGAGATAAACATGTGGTATTCTATTAAATTTAAAGTAGTTTACCAACTTATGCTTTCATGGATTAGAATTTAAAATACTTTCTCTCTTAATCAATCATCCCGTAGCATCAAAGTACCCCTTTAAATAATAATTAAGTTGTTCATTTAATAATTAAAATTAAAAGAGGTTAAACGAATTGACTGACTTCCTGGTGATTCATTGAAATGTAAAATTTATTCATACAACATATATTAATACCCTTGTCAAACTTCCTCAACCAACAGATTCTTCATTTCTTCTGATTTAAGAACTTCCTATGACAAACACTCATCCTTCAACTTATGTAAACAAATAATGATATGATATTAATTGCTGGAGCTTTTGCAAAGGTTACTTTTACCTATGCCCACATCAAGTCATGCTCGAATGTAAAATAATTCAAAATTTTGAAACAAGGAAGTCATATGTCAAGGAATTAAATTCACTCAAATTGTATCTAAACACCTCATCGTAAACACATAATCTCTTTTATTTTCATAAATTTTCAGAAGTTTTGTAAATAGATAATATATCACTAATTTGAATTATAACCTATAGAAAGGGATTACCTTATGGTAGAGATATCTTGTACGTATTTCTAAGATTTTACTCAAGCCAAGGTGAAATTCTTGATTTTTATTTCTCAAATTCTCTGAAACTCTACTCGTGCTCTGTTTTCTTATGGCAAGGGAATGAAGAAGAAAATTTTGGGGTGATCTTCTAAAGTGTATTTCGTATATTAAAAGTGTAGAGAGGAGATAAGATTATTGAAGTTTAATCATGGCCATACATTTGGATTGAAATGTGGATGATTGAGATTGTCTTATTTTTAAGTTCCAATCATGGCCCAACAATTGTTTAACATTCGGGGAGTTACGATTTCTTCTTTTTTTTTTCCAAAGATATATATGAAATGAGATTAAATCCTAATCTTACTAATCTAAAAATAAACGATTAGGATTGTTCTAAATATTATTTTATAAAATAAGCACATAATGATTTATAATTATGAATAAATTTCATAGAACACAATTAATTTTCTGAAAAATGAATTGAGTATAATAAATCGTGAGAACATTTATAAATAAATACCCACACTTCAAATATTAAATTTCACATTCGCAACAACTTGTATAATGAATGCATGAAATGAAATGTTGCCTAAAATGCATTTATTGTTTTTATTAAAACTATTATTATTACCTTTTTTCGATTTAAACAAAAATCGGGGTGTGACAATTTTATTCCTTTTGAAGAAAAATAGTAATTTTTCCAAAATTTTAAATCGACTTTAGAAACCTCAAAATTCCAATTTAAAAGTTAATTTTAAAATAATCAAAATTGTAATAAAACATTATTTTCACTAAAATTAAATCAGAATTTCAAGGTCCGAAAATACGAAACTTGCTAAACACAAAATCGAACCCGAAGCCCTAGGGCTGCACAGCGCCGCAAGCACGCAGCAGCGCGCGTGCACGAGCGCACCAGCCGCTCGCACAACGTGTATACACACACATACACGCACGCACGCACGTGACACGTGTCCCAATGGACACGTGACATGTTTCACACGTGTGATGCCCCGGTCTTTCGGCGGCTTAAGTTTATTTTACGTGTTATTAATTACGTATGTTAAATTCATTTAATTACGCAATTATGTGAATTATTTGTTATTACTTGAAATGATTGACAATGTGAAATAAGTGACTATATGAATTAATTGAATTATTTGATCGAATGAATTACGTGCGCTTGAATAATTTGATCGCGTGCTATTTTCGTCGTGTGACAAACTTGGAACTTGATTATATGACTAATGTGCGTATTTTAATTTATGGCATGAGTGTTGTAATTTATTTGAATTTATGTGGCATTCGTGCGATCAGAAACGAGCCATTTACGCCCTAAAACGACCAAAATTAAGCCCCAAACGTACGCGTACCTACCTTTCGTGCCTAGAGACGCACCTATGAGACCTAACCCACTTGCCTACTCCTCTCTCCTCCCCTCTTCACCCCAACCGGCACATACGCACACACTCACACTTACGCTTTAACACTTTTCAACTCCAAGAGAAAAGAAGAATAAGAAAAGATGCATACCTCCATTTCCCTCCATTGTTGAAGCTTTCTAGCTCAAGCACCAACTTCACTCTTACATAAATCTTTAAGGTGAATACATGAATCATTTCCTTGCATCCTTGTGCATCTTTCATGATAGCTATTGCATGATTAATCCATGGATTTCATTTGTTGGGGAAATTGATGAATAGTGAGGGTTTTGGGGCTTTATGAGAATTCTTGTGATAACATGAGTGATGATGGTTTTCCTTGCATCTCCCTTGTTCCTTGAGTGCATAATTATGATTCTAGAGGCTTTAATTGCATGGTAGTTGTCTAGGGAAGAACATGCCATTATTGCTCTTAAGGTTTTGGGTGAACTTGGTGATATTGCACATCTATGTATTTCCTTGCTCTTATATGCACCTATGATGAATCTTGATGCCATTCCTTGAGCTATGCTTGAATTTCTTGGCTAGATTATGTTGGGGATAGTCTTGCCTACATGCTTGAGAAGGGATTGGTTAGGGGAGTGCTTGATTATGTGGCTTGATGCTCAATTCGTGCAAATGTATGCTAATTGATTGATGCTTGGCATGAGTGAAGGTTTTGGAGTGGTTTTGTCCCTTGAATCCTTGTTCCCCTTCATCCCCTTATTTGGTAATTGTGAGATTATGGAAATATGAAGTGTATATATGAACTCTTGTGCCAAGAATATGATTTCCTTGACCTTTATGCATTCATTTGTGCCCAATTGCCTTACTTGTGCCCTTATGACTCTTATGCTTTGATGTTTGAACGTTTGAGCATGATTCTCACTTCTTGGATGCATTTTTTTGGCTTGAGGTGTTGGCTCATGATTATATAACCTTAAGATGGTTTTCGGATTGAGTTTTAAGTGTTCTTGGGTACCAAATCCATACGTTAGCCTTTTGGAACGTTTTGAACTTGTTTTTGGGCCTGGAGGTTCCCACGGCCGTGGATTTTTTGCCTTGTTTTTCCCATGGCCGTGGATCTAGCTGAAAGCTACTACCTCATTTTGGCCATTTTCCCACGCCCGTAGAAATTTTGCCTTTATTTTTCAAACGGCCGTGGATTTCACCCTATTTTCTGCCCGGCTTTGTTTCGCTTCGTGTATCTTCGTCCGAACTCTAAATGAGTTGAAATTTTAATCATAGAAACCTCTTGAAGATAATTTAATATCCAATTGATTTCACCTCAATATATTTTCTAGATTGTGAGATCAAATCAATTATTTTTGGTGTGGCCAATTGGCACTCATCCAACTTCGCACCTACTCCATTTTCACCTCGCTGATTTGTACCACCTACTATTAGAAAGCCCTGCGTGTTTAGTTTCATCTCCAACAAACAAAACTCATTTCCAAGTTGTGCAACTCAAGATATTCCCATTTTTCTACAACTTGTGCATTTTCGAAAACTGTCAGCTTTTGCTATACTTTGCCAAAACCTCTTTCCTTGCATTCCTTTAACTTTCTCGGCACCCGTATGTGAATTATATGCATTGAATGCTTGATTAATTGATAATATATGGTATGTATTGATGTTTTTATGAATTTTATGTTATGAATCCAATGCTTCAACTGGAAATGAATGAGTGAACGTTTAAGTGCTACAATGTGAACCCTTAATGTTTGTTATTTCTTAACTTGGTGATTCATATGATTTATAATTAAGTTGATATATGTGCTATGCATGTCATTGACGTATTTTGCCTTGATTTGAATGAATATATGAAAGATATGAATTGAAATGAATGTGAATGATTCAAAGAATGAAAGAATGATCGAATGGTACCTCAATGCATCTCCATGACATTGTTATAACCTTGTATGCATCTCCTATCATATCATAGCATTGCCGAACGTCTTATTTGGTCATCTTGAGTCTCATGAGCATGTCGTGTTGTCTTTGTACAGTTTCTCCAGGGCGAAGATTTTCCGAGTTCTTAGGATTTGTCCTCTTGTCTTCTTGGTTGGTTTGGTAAGGTGCACAGGTGGGTTTCTCTACTACTAGCTATGAATTGACCCGATATAACCCTGTGTGTATGTTTAAGCCAAAGATAATGTGTATATATATATATATATATCGAGTCTTTTCAAGAGTCATTGATTTATTCGTTACAACCCTTTTTCCTTTATGAATTTCCCACCTAATGTTTTGGCGAGAATGAATGAATACACAGAATGGGGCCCAGGGACTTGATACGCGCGGCTACCCGGGGAGGCATAGGGCCGACGGTGATCCCGTGTGTTAGTCCCATAAGGAAACGGTGCAACTAGACCTCGTTAGGAATTTTAGCGAGGGATAGCCACTGAGTGCCATCTGGAGAGTCATGAAACCCTTTTGGTCAATGAGTGGGAGACGCGTTCCAGGTAGACCGGTACACGGTCCCTGCCTGGGAACAAAACCCTAAGGGTAGACCGGTACACGGTCCCTGCCCATAAGGGAAATATCTTCCACTGTGCAAGGCAGACGCATTTCTAAATGGAAGGTGAAGGTGACTTAATGAATGTGCACATAACAGTGATTGCATGATAATGAATGAAGGAACGAACGAATGAATGAAAAAAATAATGTATGCATGAATGAATGATTGCTTGATCACTAAAGGATGATTGAATGAAATGTTAATGCACACACAAGGTGTTCGGGAGCGCCCACTCGCCGGGTTCACATCATGACCGCATGTATGATTGATCAATGAAATAAATGAATGATAGTTGTAATCCCGCGCATTGTTTTCGGTTGTTTTCACCCACTTGGGAAATGTTTACAAAACCTCGAGCGGGATTATAGCTTGCATGCGTGGGTGTTTAAATATCGCACTATATTATTACTATGCCCTATTTTATACCCACCAGTCTCCTATAGACTGAACCCGGCTTTGTTTTCAGTTTTTGCAGGTTTGGAGTGCTAGGCGGGAAGTGTAGTGTCGAGTCGAGTCCTTGTTCATTGTTGGGTCGTCTCACACGCATTGTATTTCAAAGTATGTTTATTAGTATGAAGGAAAGAATGATATTGTATGATTATTGTACCTTGTTGATAAATTCGGGACTAGGTATCTATGCTAGTTGAACCCGTTCTATTTGTTATTATGATTGTTTTAGCATGCTTCCGCAGTTGTGCTTTTATGTTCTTAAGTTTTGGGTTTTGAATTTTAGCTCCCGCCTGGCATAGCGCGTGAGTGAGTCTCCGTTCGCTATGAGCTTGGTTCATGTATGGATTTTCCATTTCATGGGTGAATCGGGTTTATGGTGCGGAAGTTGTGACACCATTTGTTCCGGGTGTTACATATTTCCTTACAACTTTGTTCTAATTTTCCATATGCGACATAATTGCTACTACAAGTTGCTTCATTTTTTATTTTTATTTTTTATGTTTGAGTGCTAACAACTTGCTTGATTACTTTAACATAAGCATAATAACATAAATATAATATTCGGTCATATCTGACGTCTCAATTGTTTGAACCGCTAAAGACTAAAGAGCCTATGAACCTTGCAAATTCTATAGAATTATAGGGATAATTACGAACGCCTCCCTGAGTTTTGGCGAAAATACAGATTCCCTCCTGAGGTTTGAGAAGTTACGGGTTTCCCCCTGACACATTATCTCCTCTGTTAAAATTAACAGAATATGTGATTTTATCTTTTTACCCCTCATATTCTAAAACTCATGGGGGTATATGTAATGAAAGTCCAAAAGCAAGGAGTTTAATGTAAGTATTGAAATTCTTGGGAGTTTTGATGTAAGTATTTGAACTATGTGTTTATTTAGATTTTTTTTTCCTTTTTTTGGTTATTGCTACTTAATGATATTTTGAAGGTTTAATAATGAACAAATTTCATTCCTAAAGTAATCAAATACTTTTTTGGAAAAAACAATTAGAAATCACCAACTTTATGCATATTGAAATCACCAATAGTTTATATTTATATTGAAATGTTATTCGTATTTAAGTTATATATATTAGAACTCACCATCGTTTAAAATATTTCTTTCATTGAAAAATTTTATAATTTTAAACAAATAAAGTTTAAATAGACTTACAAAATTTTAAATTAAAAAATACAAAATTTAACCAATATTATAAATATGTCATTACAATTTTAATAGTATTACAAAATATCCCCCAAAGTTTTAATAGTATTATAAAATAACCACCAAAGTTTCAATATTATTACAATATGCCCCCCAAGGATATGATTGGAATTTTTAAAAATAATGTTGCTGATGTCATCAAAATCTAATGCCGTTAATAACGATTGGGGGAATTTGTGAGAGAGAATGTAAACCTCCGGGGGGAATCCGTAATTTCTCAAAGCTCAGGGGGAATTCGTATTTTCGCCAAACCTCAGAGGGTCGTTCGTAATTATCCCTAGAATTATATTATATAATTGAAATGTGTATCCTAACAAAACATATTGTTTTAAATTCCTTGGGTAGTGGAGGATTCAGCCAAAGTCCTGGGGTGGTGTGATTGCTCTAAATACATAAATACAGTAAAAATATCATTTTGTTGTATTAGACATTTTTTATGTAAGAAATTCAAAAAAAAAAAAAAAAAAAGAGTAGTTCGTGCATCATTTGCTCTGATCCTTGTCTGAGGCCTGAGGGTTTGGGAATGAATCTGCACAAGATGATGGTGTTCCATTAATTTTTTGGTTTTATAGTTTATTTCCATGGTGTTTTATCAATCCAACCTCAAACCCAAACCCCCCAGGAATGGATCCGCACGAGAAGATGGGGTTTGACAAACATTCTGTTAATTTCTTATCTAAAAGTGTTACAAATTAACGGCTGGTCGATCGATCAATCAACATAATTCCTTTACCTTTATATAGTAAATAATAATGATAATAATAATAAGAGAAACCCTCGATCAAATCCATTCATTGCAGGGAGTCTGCTTTAAAAGAAAAACGGAAGGATAAGATAACCTCGTGTTTGTATGAATTTTTTGTGTCTGCAATAAACTCAACGAGACAAGGAAGTAACATGGACAAATTGTGAAACCCATGTATTGAGTGCAAAACTTCTTAACGCGTTCGATTAGTGTCATGATTCATTCATCCAAAGGACTAACAAAATCTTCTCCTCTCAACAAAAACAGCTTAATTTAGGCCAGCCAGAAAGAGAAGAAAAGTGCTTTAAACCGAAAGGGAAAGAGTGGACAATGTGAAATAATTCTCTTCTAACGGATCAACTTTGTGATACGAAGCCATGTATTCTAGTTCAACAATACATTATGCAAGATGATATATAAATGAGAAACTGCAGAATGGCATTTGACATCACACATTGTAAGCGTCGGAAAGTTTCTTTCTAAACTAGGCTTATGGAAGATGAACAAACCACTTCTCGGCACAATCTTGTTAGTAGTACAGCCCAAGTATCCATTAAAGCTAAAGGTGCTTTGTAAATGAACGTTGCAAGTAATAAAATGCCCATACCAATATTTAAAATTCATATGCTCATTAGTCCCATGAACCCCGTATCACTGACTTACTATTTCTGCCAAGATTAGTATCACCAGGAATGAACCAGAAAAATAAATTAAAAGACATGTTACATGCCAGAAATCTTTGTGGCAGCTCAACTCTGCTCAAATCACCAGAATTCATCTAACTCGCAAGTTTGGGAGGTCCCATTCTGTCCGAATTATTCCACAGAGTTGGGGCATTAATTCCATCTCCGAATGCGACCATTTTGTTTGGTTAACAACCCCTTGTTTCGCCAGCTTGTCGGCCAACATATTCTCTTCACGATAAACATGAGTCAGCTCAATATCAATCTTCTGAGACAACTCTTGAAACTGCATAATGAGTCTCTAAACTTTCCAATCTGTAGAGCTCTCCCACTGCACCATGTCAATGATGACCTTGGCGTCAAGCTCTGCCTAGATCTCTTCAACACCTAAATTAATTACCATATTAATTCCATGCACAAGCGCACAAGTTCTGCATAAATATTTGTGTTGTTTCCAGTTCCTGCACTATATGCAGCAAGCACATCTCCATTAGGGCTGGGCGTTTAGGTCGGGGAATTTGGGACCCATCCCAACCCAATCAAGATAGGGAATTCGGGCTTTTTGAATTTCGGGACGGGTACCTGATCCCGACTCAAAATTTTGGGACCGGGATCGGGGTGCAATTCACTACCTGATTGGGGAATTCGGGTAACTTATTTTTTTAAATTTTTTTTATTATACACTTAGTAAGTTAATATTACGTCCAAATTATAACTCCAAAAACCTATTGTATGTGTGTATCAATTTAGAATCTCTTTAAAGAGTAACGTGAAGACTTGATGATTCTGTAATGTTAATTGTTGCCTATTCTTCTGTAGTTCATTCATATTTCTAGAATATGGAGAGTGGTGATAGGAATTAACTTTCTTTTTATTTGGATTTAGAAAGGTGGAGAAATGGAAAATGCATTCTGCTTTAGTAATATTTACCTCCAGTAATATATTTTCTGCTCTAAAGAAAATGTGTAATTGAACTAGAAAAGTGTAAAAAAGTCATTTAATATTTGAGGGTATGAAGGTAAAGTGGAAAAACATCATATTAATTAAATTAATAATGGAAGCTCAATTTGGCATTTGCTTTAAGCTTTTAAACTGTCTAATTGGAAGCCTGCAATTTTTTTAAAAAAATAAAAACAAATAGGCAAGCACCCCAATCCCCATCCCAATCCCATCTCGAAAAAATTGAGTACCCGACGGTCGTGTACCCAATTTTTTCGGGACGGGATCGGGATCTATTTTTTCCATTCCAATCCCGAATTCCCCGATCCCACCCTGAATCCCGATTTCCCCATCCCGCGCCAACCCTAACTCTATTATGATCATGGATGAAGGTACTGGGATTCGTCCAATTTCTGTGGATCGACTAATTGCAATATACTTATATTTGTTGCACCGAAATAATATTTTATTTTGATGGATTCAACACCAATCAAATTGTAGCGCCGTTGCTGGGGATTGGTACTAATTAAATTTAATTCTTTTTTTCTATGAATAGGAGCATTCGTGGAAAAGACGAGCCAATTTACGATCCTGAGATGGAGAAAATTTCAAGATCATTGAGCAAATAGATTAGGACGGGCAAAAACCTGGAGGAGAATCCGATTTGATCAAGTCTGAAGGTGCAGGCACCGAGTTGGAACATTCAGAGGACGAATAGATAAGTTTGGCTATGAGGTTTGACCATACCTTAATGATGGAAGAACCACCAGCTCACGTAACTGTGCACGACCAGGAATGCCCCACTACTACACAACAACTCTTGTGCATTACTTTCCCTGAGGTCATTGCCAATTTTGAGCTTAAACCAGGGACGATACACTTGCTATCCATCTTTCGCGGTAAGGAGAATGAGAATCTCCATCAGCATCTCCAAGACTTCCATACACTATGTTGTTCCACCATTCCACTAGGAGGCACAAATGATCAAATCAAGTTGCGAGCATTCCCACATTCTTTGCAAGATGCAACAAGAATATGGCTAAATTCCCTTCCACGGGGTTCCATCACAACTTGAGAACAATATACTGAAAAGTTCTTGGATAGATTCTTTCCAGCTTCACGACAACCAGATCTCCTTCAAGAGATGCCATCAGGTAGAAGGTGTTAAAGAGCTTACACGATTATTGGGAACGATACAACAGTCTCTTTGCATGTGCCTGCATCATAACCTTATGGAGATTTTCATTTTTCATAACTTCTATCGAGGCTTGATGCCCACCGAAAAGAAGATGCTATATGCTTCAAGGGGAGCATCCATTCTAGAAAAGACAACCCAAGAGATGAAGGATTTGATCAGCCGAGTTTCTGCAAATTCGTAGAAATATTACACCACGCCAAACATTTCAAGATAGGTTAACGAGGTCAACTCTTCACCTTTTGATGAACTTAAGAATATGATAAATGCTTTGGCTGCTAACCTTACTACAGGTACACCTCAAGTAGCAATGGTTTGTCAAATGTGTTCTAGTACAACACACCCGCTAATGCATGCTTCTCTATTCAAAATGACACGTTATAGAATGTTAATGTCATAGCGTTCCAACAGCAGAATTTCAATCCCTGCTCAGACACCTATAACCCCGCATGGCAAAATCACGTAGAGGGTATGACTTCACGTTTTGCAACCTAAGCCACTAGTGATCCTGCCTCCATCCCCTCAATGTTTGGTAGAAACAAAGAAACAGAAGGAAGAGATGAGCATTCTTGACACGTATTGAAAGGTTGAGGTGAACATATCATTGCTAGACGCGATCCAACAAATTCCCGAATATACCAAATTCCTTAAGGAGCTTTGCAACAGTAAGAGGAAATTGGTAGGTACCAAAAAGGTAAGTGTGGGGGACAATGTCTGTGCTGTTCTACAAAAAAAACTCCCTCTAAGTGCCATGATCAAGGTATGTTTTCAATAACGTGCAAAATTAGCAGTGTCATCATACAACTAGCAGACTGCTCTATCGCTTATTCGGAAGGTGTTTTAGAAAATGTCCTTGTTCAAATCAATGATTTATCCTTCCCGATTGATTTCTTTATGTTGGACATTAAATATAAAAATTCTGAAAAATCCTCTGATATCCTTTTAGGCCGTCCATTTTTGAGCACTACCAATGCTAAAATAGATGTTCAAAAAGGCTTGTTGACTCTAAAATTTGATGGTGATATTGTGAAGTTTAATCTTTACGATTTAAGTAAAGATCCTAATAATTTTTCTAGTATTTTTAGCGTTGATGTGATAGAAAACCTGACTACTAAGAATTATGTGCTGAGCAATGTAGATGAACTAAGTCTTGAACCCTTTCAAAGGTTTTTTGTCGAAATTTTGAGACTAAGCCGAAAGAAATTAGGTTGTCTGATGATCCTTGTGATATGGTTTTACCATTAAAGGCCTTTAAATCTATGAATAGGGATGTTTTGATTCTTGATGTGCCTAATGCTATAATTGAACTAAATTCCTTCGTGTTTCAGACACCAATTTTGAAACTCAAGAACGTTTTGGATAATCGGAAGTATGCCTTCAAAAGAGGAGGAAAAATTGCAGGTTCAAGGCCTATACACGATGATTTTTGAAATGGGAAATTTTTCGAGGCGTTTGGCCTTAAGGTTTTGTAATAGCCCCTATTTTCAAGACAAGGATGAGACAGGTAAGAAAAGGGTTATAAGAAAGTATTTATAACCTCGATCCATTATGTGTTTCAGTTCAAGTATACTTATGCGCCTTTACATTTTTATTTGATCGAAATCTTAGTATTAGACCCGTGTCACTATTCATCCACCGAGCCTGAACCTTCATAAACTCTCCCTGAAACCTTAGGAAGTTAGATCTTACAATTTCCAGATTCATATCATAGTTTTTATCATCACAAGACAACATTTGAAATTTGTTCATCGAAAATTCCCTTAGGGTTCTTAAGTTACTATTCATCCCAAATCGTAGGAATTTACCGGGACATGTTTACCTATCTAATGTTGGGTTCATATTAATCCTTACATAATTTTATGAATTATGGTATCATTTCCAAACCCTAATTCTCACTAGAACTCCGTAGTATCCAAAACCGCCCATAAAGCCCTAATTTTACCCTAATTCGCACATCTTCGAATTTTAATGTTTTCCCTATTCAATCTTACACCCATATCGATCCTCAAAATTTTATATGAATTTTAAGACCTTTCTCAAGTCTTAGTTCAAACCCTAGATCATTTTATAATTTTTTTTTATGTTTTCCATATTTTCTTAAAAGTACTATTTCAACCGTAAAAACTAACTTTCAAACCATACAACTTTTGCTATACAATATTATACTCAAAATGAACCTAAAGTTTTTATAAGAATCATGAACACCTTCTCAGAAATTGAATCATATCCTAGTTCCAATTTATATATTTTCTCATATTTTCCAAAATTCCGAACGTTCACTACTTAAAATTTAGACGTCTAAACGTCTAAAGTTTATAATCATCGGAAAGCTCTATCAATCCTCTTTCTAATGCAAAATTTTCCATTTTAAACTCAAACCTAGAGAATTTAATACAATTTTATCATCAATTTTACCCTAGTTTAGAATTATTTTATTATGATGTATTTATGACTTCGGGTATGTATACATATTTACTTACCTCGCATGTACACCTATGTATACACCCCAACACTCTACATTATTATGACACCCCAACTTTTTGGCAATCTAGGTATGACACCACGAGAGAGTTTTAACGTGCTTTTCTTTTTTTGATTTAATTTATAAGTGTTATAAACGTGGTTATGTGATTGTGCATGTTTTGGAGTTCGTTTTTGTGTGTTTTGGCCGTCTGAAGTGATGGGGCTTTTAGGGGACCTGAAGGAGCTAACCCATTTTAGCGCACCTTGGGTTCCGGAAGGCATAACTTGAGCTCGGGAATTTGAATTCTGGAAGTGGCGTTGGACTCGTGACGAAAAATACAGCTAGAGAATCCGGCTTCACACCTTTTCGACTCAGTTTGATCCTCCGAATTTTGCCCGAACCGCGACCCATGTGGCAGACCATTTTAACCCTAAATTAACCCTATTTTACCCTAAATTTACCCCATTT